>JAJIBD010008600.1:0-69027 GCA_021461705.1 Cryptotis parvus | reverse complement strand
GAACACAGAGCCAATAAAATAGAAGAGGACATGAAAGCAGAAGTGAGGAAAATGAAAATGAAAATGCAAGCAGAAATAAAAGACACTAGAAATGAGATGGGGGAAATGAAAACCTCACTGGAAAGCCTTTGTAGCAGAGTAACAGCCGCTGAGGACAGAATCACTGAGCTCAAAAATGAGGTGCAGAGATTTTCCGGCAACAGCATAACATGAAAAAAAGACTCACAGTAAATGAACACACAACAAGAGATAATTGAGATGAAGCCAAAAGGAATAACGTAAGGATCATTGGGGTCCCAGAGGGACAAGAAGAAAACCCTGATGAAGAAGCAACTATCAAAGCAATCATAACTGAGAAGTTCCTGGAACTGGAGAGTGCGTGCTGCCAGATTCAGGAAGCTCAAAGGGTACAATCTAAAAGAAACCCAAATAAGAATACCCCAAGACATATCCTAATAAAAATGACAAGAACTATAGATAGAGATAGAATACTGAAAGCTGCAAGATCAAAGAAGGAAATCACATACAAAGGAAAATTCCTAATATATACAGCAGATTTTTCAGTGGAAACACTCCGAGCCCGAAGACAGTGGTGGGATATTGTGAAAAGGCTCAACGAAATGAAGGCCTCACCAAGAATTCTTTGCCCCCGCCAGACTTACTTTCATATTTGAAGGAAAGATACACAACTTCATAGATAAGCAACAGCTTAAGAACTTAATAGACTCAAAACCAATGTTAAAAGAAGGACTGAAGGAGCTGCTGTAAAATAAGACAAACCATTAAAACACAACACACTTATTCAAAAATGACACAAAATCCTATGATAATAATCTCTCTCAAAGTCAATGTCCTAAATGTGCCAATAAAAGAGACAGAGTGGCAAAATGGATCAATAAACTGAATCCAACATTCTGCTGCCTAAAAAGAAACACATCTTAACAATCAGAGCAAACACAGATTCAAAGTCAAAGGCTAGAAGACAATTCTCCATGCAAAAACTCCTCCAAAAAGGCCGGGTTGGCCATACTAGTATCTGACAATATAGACTTCAGGCTACAAAAAGTTAGAAGGGACAGTGAAGGCCACTTCTTAATGATTAAGGGATGCATATACCAGGAAGAAATTACACTCCTAAACATATATGCACCAGCGAGAGGCCAGCAAAATACGTGAAAACCACTGCTAATAGACTTCAAAGAAGACATTGACAGCAACACAATAGTAGTCGGAGACTTCAACACTGCTCTATCAACTAGTTTTTTTTTTATTTTTTGGGTCACACCTGGCAATGCTCAGGGGGTTCTCCTGGCTCTGCACTCAGAAATCACTCCCTGCGGTGCTCAGGGGACCATATGGGATGCTAGGGATCGAACACGGGCCGGCACTGGCCAGCACGTGCAAGGCAAACATGCTACCAGCTGGACTATCACTCCAGCCCCAACTCTTGATAGATCAACAAGAATGAAACTCACCTAGGAAATACTGACCCTGAAGGAAGAAATGGAAGATAGAGGGCTGGTTGATATATACAGGGTTTTTTTTTTATCCCAAAAAAGCTGAATACACATTTTTCTCCAGTGCACACGGAACATTCTCCAAGATAGACTAAATGCTGAGCCACAAAACATACCTCAATAAAATAAAAAGATAGAAATTGTGTCAACTATTTTCATAAACCATGATGCACTGAAAATGGAAGTTAACCACATACAGAATCAGGGAGTTAAGCCAAACACCTGGAAACTGAACCGCTCACTGCTAAACAACCAGTGGGTCACAGAAGAAATCAAACAGGAAATCCAAACATTCCTGGAAACAATTGAAAATAAAGACACCAACTATCAGAACTTGTGGGACACAGGAAAAGCTGTGTTAAGAGAAAAGTTCATAGCTCTGCAAGCATTCATAAGGAAAGAAGAAAAGGGCCCACATAAATAACCTGACTTCACAGCTCAAAATGTTACAAAATGACCAACAAAAGGAACCCAACCAAGGCAGAAAAGGAAATAATAAAACTTAGAGAGGAAATCAATGAGTTGGAAAACAAAAAAAAAATCCAAAAAAATCATTGAAACCAAGAGGCGGTTCTTTGAAAAACTAAACAAGATCAACAAACCACTGGCAAGACAGTTAATGACAGGGAAAGAGAGAACCCAAATAAACATAATGAGAACTGAAAAGGGGGACATCACAACAGAAACCACAGAAATCCAAAAGATCATCAAAGGTTACTTTGAGAGTCTGTATGCCATGAAACATGAGAACTTAGAAGAAATAGATAAATTCCTGAACTCCTATAACCTCCCATGGCTGAAACAAGAAGACCTGCAGTACCTGAATAAGCCTATCACCATCGGGGAAATCGATACAGTAATTAAAAGTCTGCCCAAATACAAAAGCCCAGGTCCAGATGGATTCATTAGTGAATTCTACCAAACTTTTAAGGAGAACCTACTCCCAGTGCTTTTCAAGCTCTTCCAGGAAATAGGAGAAACAGAAATGCTCCCAAACAGTTTCTATGAGACACATATCACCCCTCATACCCAAAGCAGGAAGAGATAACACAATGAAAGAAAACTATAGACTGATCTCCCTGATGAACACAGATGCTAAGATCTTCAACAAAATACTAGCAAACAGAATCCAAAGACTCATCAACAAGATTATACATCAAAACCAAGTAGGATTCATCCCGGGAATGCGAGGATGGTTCAACATTCGCAAGTCAATCAACATAATACATCATATCAATAAGAAAAAAAAAAAAAAGCATAAGATCATATCAATCGATGCAGAGAAAGCATTTGACAAAATCCAGCACTGGTTCATGACTAAAACCCTACCAAAAATGGGAATTGAAGGAACCTTCCTCAAGATAGTCAAAAATATCTCTCAAAAGCCCATAGCGTGTATCATTCTCAATGGGGGAAAAATTGAAAGCCTTCCCCAAAGATCAGGGACAAGACAACGTTGCCACCTTTCACCTTTTTTATTCAATATAGTGCTGGAAATATTTTCCATAGCAGTCAGAGAAGAAAAGGACATTAAGGGCACCTAGATAGGCAAGGAAGAAATAAAGCTATCACTATTCACTGATGACATGATATTATACCTAGAGAACCCTAAACTCTCTACCAAAAACTCCTAGAAGCAATAGACCCTTATAGTAGAGTGGCAGGGTACAAAATCAATACCCAAAATTCAGTGGCTTTCCTATATACAAATAATGAAAGAGAGGAAATGGATATTAATAACATGATCCTGTTCACAATTGTGCCACAAAAAATTAAATAACTAGGAATCAGTTTAACAAAGAATGTAAAGGACCTCTACAAAGAGAACTACAAACAATTACTTCAAGAAACAGAGGAGGACACAAGGAAGTGGAAACACATTCCCTGCTCATGGATTGGGATCAACATTGTCAAATTGGTAATACTCCCTAGAGCTTTATACAAATTCAATGCCATCCGTATAAGGACACCCATGACATTCTTCAAAGAAATTGACCAAACACTTCTGAAATGTGTATGGAATAATAAACTCCCAAGGATAGCTAAAGCAATCCTTAGGAAAGAGAAGATGGGAGGTATCACCTTTACCAACTTAAAACTGTACTACAAAGCAGTGGTAATTAAAACAGTAAGGTATTGGAATAAAAATAGATCTGTGGACCTATGGAATAGAGTTGAGTATCCTGACAACCAGCCTCAAATACATGAGCAATTAATCTCCGATAAAGGAGCAAAAAGTATGAAATGGAGCAAGGAACTCTTCTTCAACAAGTGGTACTGGAAAAACTGGGCAGCTACATGTAAAAAAAATGAATTTAGATCTCTATCACCATGCACAAAAAATCAGATCAAAATGGATTAAAGATCTCAATATCAGACCTGAATCCATAAATTACATTGAAGAAAATATACGAAAAACCCTCCATGAGATTGAAGCTAAAGACATCTTCAAAGAAGAAACACCAATAACAAAACAGCTAGAAGAAAAGATTAACATATGGGACAATATGAAGCTAAAAAGCTTGTGCACCTCAAAAAAAAAACCAGTTACCAAGATACTAAGAGAGTCCACAGACTGGGAAAGAATATTCACCCAATACCCATGTGATAAGGGGGTTAATATCCAGGATATATCAGACACTGGTAGAACTTTACAAGAAGAAAACAACCAACCCCATCAAAAAATGGGGAGTAGAAATGAACAGAAACTTCAGCAAGGAAGAAATTCGAATGGCCCAAAGACATATGAAAAAATGCTCATCATCATTAATCATCAGAGAGATGCAAATCAAAACAACAATGAGATATCATTTCACACCACAGAGACTGGCACATATCCAAAAGAGCAAGAACAAAAAGCGCTGGCCTGGATGTGGGGGAAAAGGGGACACTCATCCATTGTTAGTGGGAATATCAACTGGTACAACCTTTTTTTTGGAAAACAATATGAACATTCCTCCAAAGACTAAAACTGAACTCCCATTTGACCCAGTCATACCACTCCTGGGAATATACCTTGGGAAGCCAAAAAACAAAACACGCAGCGGAAACACCATCCCTACCTTTTATATTCATAGCAGCATTATTCACAATAGCCAGAATCTGGAAACAACCAGAGTGCCCAAAAAATTGGTGATTGGATAAAGAAACTTTGGTACATTACACAATGGAACATTATGTAGCTGTTAGGAAAAATGAAGTTATGAATTTTGCCTATACATGGATGGCCATGGAGCGGATCATGTTGAGTGAAATTAGCCAGAAGGAGAGAGATAGATATGAATGCATTTATTTGCATGGCATAAAAAATATATATATATATATATATATTATAATACTAATATCCAAGGTCAGGCAAAATGTGGATCAAGAGGTCTTGACAAAGGTGGCAGCTACCACATATGTGTGAGAGCAGAGGTTAGGTAAGACAGAGAAAGGAACAATGGACCAATAATTTTCGAGGGTCTATTAAAATCCACAACGTGGAAGAGAGGGAAGAGAGAGAAAGAGAAAGAGAGAGAGAGGAGAAAAGCGATGGAAAACTTGCCATGGAGACAGGCTAGGGAAGGAAGGAGAGGATATCGGGGACATTGGTGGTGGGAAGTGGGCACTGGCGGGAGGGATTGGTGCTGGAACACTGTATGGCTTTAAACCCAAACTTGAACATTTTTGTAATTGTCAAAAAATAAATAAATAAGTGTAAAAAATAAAAAAATAAAGGAGCTACTATAAGAAAAGAAAATAGGGGCAGTAGCGATGGCCCAGCGGTAGGGCGTTTGCCTTGTGCACGCGGCCGGCCCTGTGCTGGCCCGGTTCGGTCTCTGGTATCCCATATGGTCCCCCGAGCACCGCCAGGAGTAATTCCTGAGTGCAGAGCCAGGAGAAACCCCTCAGCATTGCCGGGTTTGACCCAAAAAAGCAAAAAAAAAAAAAAAAAAAAAGAAAAAGAAAATAAATGCAAATCTTTAGGTGAGCCTTTGGCTCAAGCTTCACAAAAGCCAGAGCTGATTTCCAGAGGCAAATCTCTCTAGTGAGAGAGGAGAGGCTGCATCTCTGAACTCGAAAGCAGTTCACAATGTAATTTGTAGGAAATGGCATTAATGCTTTTTTTAGTATGAATATATAGCTAGCAGATCCCAGACTCTGGATCCCACTAAGATGAAAATCCATCAGAATAATTCACCTGACATTAATTTAGAGTCCGAGGCACGTTAGTTTGCCCAGAGACACACTGGCATGTCCCTGAACTCTGAGAATTGATTAAATTATGTTTGATCCAAAGTGGCCAAGAGGGGCCGGAGCGATAGCCCAGCGGGTAGGGCGTTTGCTTTGCTGCCGGCCTGTGCCGGCCTGGGTTCGAATCCCGGCATCCCATATGGTCCCCGAGTACCGCCAGGAGTAATTCCTGAGTGCAGAGCCAGGAGTAACCCCTGAGCATCGCCGAGTGTGACCCAAAAAAGCAAACAAACAAAAAAAAAACCCAAAGTGGCCAAGAACTCTTGGGATATCTACATGTATGTCCCACACAGGAACCTGTGGGAACAGAATATTGATCTGGGGCAAGCGAGATTCATTACAAAAATATTTATGCCGTATGAAATTATGAAATCAGTCCAATTCTGCCCAAATTCCCATTGTGTCTGCTCCAGAGATTCCCCAAAGGCAGGGAACAGCTCTCCACATAAGCTAAGTGTAGCTGGAGGCTAAGGCTCAGCAGAGTGTGTCACCCAACACTCTAACTTTTATTTTTCTAAAAGACTCATCTGCATGTTATGAAGGAATACATACAATTAAATCAATAATTAACAAATATATAATCACATTTTAGGTTTCCTTTCCATCTGAAAGCAGGACCCCTAGGAAATCTTTACCAAATCAAAATAGTGTGATGATAATCCCAAATTTATTTAGTACCTCTCTCCTCCACCCCTAAAAAATTTTAATGCCCTGTAAATAGGCATATTTTAAGGAAGATTGAGAACATGCTTTTAAATTGTACCCCCAAAGTACTAGCAACTTCCCCTTGGGGAAAGACTGGAACACACATTTATGAAGACATAGGCATGGGGAATGTTTAGTCTTTCAGACGTATAAATTAACCTTGCAAATCATATCAAGTGCTGCAGAAAGCCCAAGAAGACACTCATATATAGTAAAAGCAACAGCAGCATAATGCTCTACCTGTCCAAAGTCATTCCTGGGGAAGTTGCTGGACTTGCTGCCACTCCAGGCCCTGCCACAGCTTTTAGAGAGGCTGCCGCAAAGCCTGGCAGCTGTCGCGGTAGAGGTGGTTTTACTTTCTTTCTTGTAACGTAAAACTGTCGTTCACAGGTGAAACTTTTACCGAGGCAATCTCATCTCGGAAAGGTGCTTTAGCCTATCACACACTTCGCAGAAGCACAGTATTCCTGTCTTAGCAGTTTCTGGGACAGGTAGGGTGTTCTCAACTTTGTACAGTCGTTTGGGACCTTTCAGTTTGTTGGTTTTATATTTGGGGGCTTTCTAGGTGTTTGTTCGCAGGCCAGGGATGGCGGGGTACTCTTAGGTTGTTTCTGGCTTTTGCTGGCATATTCGGTGCGAGGCCGTGGATGCTTACAGACCTGCCGCCCGCCAGGGGTTATCTGGACCCTTCCTTCTGCTGGTTCTGGGGCTTCCAAGGCCACATCTAATGGTGCTTCGGGTCTTCTAGGGATGCACCTAGTGACGCTTGAGGGGATCATTTGGTCCTGGGAATAGAACAGGAGTTGGTGGCATGTGAAATACAGGCCTTCCTTAATTCCTGGAATTTTATTTGTTTTGTTTTGGAGAAAGTTTATTTTAAATGCTTTGTATGTCTTGATACCAGTGCTTCAGAAACATTTTTACAGATATCTGTGTTTTTAAAAATGTGAGTTATAGTGGCGTCCCGGTAGCTCGCCGTGATCTTATAGTGGTTAGTACTCTGCGTTGTGGCCGCAGCAACCTCGGTTCGAAAAATGTGAGTTATAGCCAAGATACTTTTAACTATTTTAGAAATATTTCTGTGTTTGGTTTTGAAAGTGTAAATCATTCGTAAGAATTTTATTGATGGAAATAAACAAAATTTTTATAACTATGTAAAACATTTAAAAAAAAGATATGTACCAATATGTCTCAGAGGAGACCTGATTGATTTTTGAGGAGGGGTCAGGGTTTGGGGCAATGTCTTGCAGTAATCAGGGCTTACTTCTGGCTCCACATAGAAGAATCACTCTGGTAGTGCTGGTGCTGGGTGAACGGAGGGTTGGGCATATGCCTGCAAGAGATTAAATCAGGTCTGCCACAGGCAAGGCCAGCACTGTAACTCCTTTATAAGACCTCCTGGCTTTTATATGCTGAATTATTTTTCCTGTCATCTGTTAGATGTTCTTTTTGATTGGATTCAATCTTACACAGGTGTCAGCTCTGCCAAGAAATTACGAAAATATTTCCACCTGCTTAACCACTCTAGCACATGTGAAATTTTCTTTTCTAACATTCCAATAATTCCTTATCACTGACTTTTATTGGTCTGGATTGAATTGGGTGAAGTTTTCTGGGGGAGCAAGGCTTCCCCAAGTCCTGATCATCCTCAGTGTGCAGTTATAATTCGGGGGTAAGTACATGATCCTCAAAGGAAAATGGTATAAGGTGCTCTGGGTACTGTTAGTAGGAAAAAGTGGTGTCTCACCAGTAAACAAGAATCTCTCCAGGTCCTGAATTTACTTGGTGCTTCAAACCACCACTTTGAAATTCTTTTCTTTATAGCCTTAATTTTCATTCTTCATTTTAAATTAGTTTCTCATTTTTTCATTTCCTGTTATTATCTTCCTTCTCTTTTCTAGGTTATGTTCATTGCCCATTTGTGGTTCCACCATATCCTACTTTATGCATAACAAGCATACCACATAACCATTAATATAAAACCGGAGGCTAATATTCTATTACGTTTTTAATGTCTCTGAAAAACTGTTTTATTGTTTTTTAAGACTAATTTAGGGCTAATTGTCTTACTAAACAATGTAAAAAGAATTTTATTTTTTTGTAAAAGGGTTTTAGATTAGTATTATATTGTCTTGAATTAATTCAGTACATATACCAAAAGTAGTTTAGCAAAATTTTGTTAGTTGCTGATGTATAACATATTTAATATACCTCAGTTTCTAGAGATACATTGAGAAAATTTACAGTTAAACAAATAGCTTATAAGATATAATCTGATAAACTAACTCCCATAATCACTACTTTCTAGTTGTAACATCACAAAATTATCAAGTTATAAGGACTACTTTTACCACTAAGGAGTTGTGTAGATGAGATGTCATTAACTAACATATCACATAATGCTGTATAAAATATATCTCTAGGATCCTTTCCAGTTCATAGGCATGATGATTGAGTGTTCACACGGCGCTGTGACATGTGCCTCCCTAAATCTTGTTAAGAATTTAGCACATTTCCTAAATGATGTGGAAAAGAAAATATTATCTGTAGGTAGGTATCACACTGATTTTTAGTAAAATCTTGAGTAAGAATAACAGCAGCAAACAAAATAAAGCAAAAACTGTTCATTAGAATCTCATAGTGCAACTTGCTTCCTCTCTATTTGCCTTTCCTTTGCCTTCACAACTTGCTGTGGAATCGAGAAACTCGTCTCTGACACTCTTTGGGAATCAGTTCTGTGGTTGCATTGGTTTAAAGAAATCTTGTTCTTACTTTATCTCTGCATTTTAGGTTTTAGTTATTCTCACATTTAGAACTTTAATCATATATTCTTCCCTTAAGAATACTTATTAAAATGTCAAGGAAAAGGTTTAATTGCACTAATCACTAAGAAATCATCTCTAAAAAATCTGCTACCTTATCTTTATGAAATGTATCGTATTTCCAAACAGCTACTTTATAATAAAAGTGAGGGCGGAGCCCTCTCTGGGGCCGGAGCGATAGCCCAGCAGGTAGGGCGTTTGCTTTGCATTCTGCTGGCCTGTGCTGGCCCGGTTTTCGATTCCCGGCATCCCATATGGTCCCCTGAGCACCGCCAGGAGTAATTCCTGAGTGCAGAGCCAGGAGTAACCCCTGAGCGTCTCTGGGTGTGACCCAAAAAAGGAAAAAAAAAAAAGTGAAATCTCTGGAGTCAGACTCAGGATTGGAGACATATTATTCACTTAAAGCATTACAATTGCCTTATCTATAACATGAGGTACAATAATTTATGTATCTCATATAATTTCCAGAAGCAAATGATGTAAAATATAGTATATGTTAAACACTTAAGAATAATGGTTTTAGAGTTTGTATCTGAAGTTAACAGTTGAAGAATGATGCCATTATTTCATAAATACTCATGACAAAATTTTTAAAGAATGAATAGTTAGTATTGAATAAATCTTCTTAATTCTTTTCTGGAAATAACTCAGTTTTTTTTAACATTTAAACAGACTGATTTTCCTCAGCTTTTCTTTACAATAGGTTTTGTGTTCTGATAGAATTAAGGCTCATTGTTCATTTTTTAAAAAATTTAATATTGATTATCATGCAAAAAGATCCCAGTTCTGATTACTTTTTCATATAGATAAGTTTGGGAAATAGTGACTCAGCAGTATTCTTAAATTCCTTTTTTTGAGAATTTGTGTTCTAGAATTCCTACAACATATTCCCTAGATATTGACATGGTCCAGTAGTTATGTGATTAATTTGCTCTTTTAATTAGGTTCCCCAAACTATATTACTGATTTCTATTTTATTGTTATTTTTTAATTATATATATGATTGACATCTTGTATTGCTGCATTTGGCCTTGAGGATTTATTTATTACTAATAAATTTTGTGAGGTCATTTCTGAATTTTAGGGTTTCTTTATTTTCTGCATGGAAATAGAATAGATATTATTCAAATTATAATATGGAATTCTCTCAAAGGCCAGTTTGTAAATTTATAAGAACTCCACTTCGCAAAAAGCATGTTGAGTACAAAACAGTTCAATGTTCTCTTTCTGGTGAACATGTTGGCATTTTTACCATCTAAAGGTCCTTATGACTGCCCCTATGTCTACCACAGACGTATTATAATATAATATAATATAGAGTTAATAATCTATTGACAATAAACTGTGTTAGGTCCATATAAGATCAGTTCCTCCTCCTTTCTTGTAACAGATATATACTCCAGTTGGAGTATAGTCAAATACTAGACAGTAGAGTACTGATATAGGATTTGCCAAAGAAATAGTGTATTCTCCAGCTAAATAGAAAAAAATAAATCTGAGAAACAAAATAATCCATATTTGGAGCAATTAAAATATGTTTGAAATTAGAGTGGAGATTTCTTCTCATCTTAATGCAAGTCTAAGGAGCTCTAGCTAGATAATGACTTACAGGAAATCCCTAGAGCAACATTTCTCTGTTGGGTGGTGGTGGGGATATGTCCCCCAGGATATTCAGCTCTGGCCACAGGTGAAAATCCTGTAAATGGGGCCAGAGGAGTGGGGTGTGATCTGGACTGAAACTAGGAATCAAACCGGTGGATATAGGATTCACAGGAAGGGAAAAAAGGACAAAAAGTGTCCAGAGTCAAAGAAAAACTGAGACACACTGCTCAAGAATCATGGGGAAGAGCAATTGGGAACAGATTCTGACCTTGGCTGGTTAGTTCTTATTACAAAATGATAAAGAATAACTTGAATTTGAGTTTATAGAATATATATGAACATTTATCTTCCGATATAAGAGTCATCAGTGTCATCGTCAGCCTAAGGGAATTTTTTGCCTCTAAGTATCAGGAAGCTAGTAAAGGAAATTCCAGTAGGGCAAAGGCTCATTGAACTGAAATCACAAAATCAAGAGTTGATGGAGGTGGAATTATAAATGATCAGCATTATGATTGTGAGTCTGTTTTAGAACGTGTTTGATTGGAAGGCATGTAAAGAAATAGTGTCAAAGAGCATCTTTAATTGTCAGGGAATAAAATATCTGATTTTACTTTATTCCTTTTCTCTCTTATTCCCCACCCCTCCATTTACATTTTTTTTCTTTTTGGGTCACATCCAGTGATTCTCAGGGGTCACTCCTGTTTATGTAATGTGGAATTACTTCTCCTGGGTTGGCCGTGTGCAAGGCAACCTTCCAACTCTCTGTACTATTGCTCTGGCATCCATTTCCTTTAACCCTAGTAGGAAGAGAGAACTAGGCAGGAAGGGAGAGAAACCCTTGATATAGCCCTTTTGTTTCACATGCTTTCCTTCCAAAAAGATTAATTTTGTTGAAAGGGAGAAGACTGAATTTGGAATCATTCTTAGTTTTAATTATTATTCTGGACTGGCTTTATTCATTATTAAAAATAAAATCCTCCTCATTTGAATGAAAGCTGAGTGCAACACTAAGAGTTAAAGAATCTGTCAAAAAATGTTGTCTAAGGCAAGGATTTCTGTTCTCGCTGAGAATGTTTAAATGAGTAGAGAGGAGAAGGAAAGAAAATTGTTATTTAATTATATCTCCAAAGCCCTGAACATCCAATAACTTATTTCCAAAAATTATGTTAAATTACCAGGAATTAGCAAATGCATCTTTTAATTGCTATTTGAACTGGAAATCTAAATAAATGTCTGGCATGAAATCTCTTAATGTACTTTAGACAAAAATATTTGAGTATTTTATATCAGTGAACACATACAGGTGTTAGGTGAATGATGCTCTGTGAGAACAGGGTTGTAGTTCATCCGGGTTGCATCCTGCCCCACACATCAATCCATCTGGTCCCTAAGGAGCAGAAAAACAGAAGTTGTAGTGGAAAATAGCTTAGATGTAGTAGTAGACTCTAAAGAGATGCTAGTTAGTGCTTGGTGGAGTAAGGATGTATTCTTAGTTCTATCATTGACTCCTGGTTTGCTCGTGAACATAACGCAGAAATGAACACAAGGTAATGAGTTTGCAGAATGTAGTTTCAAAAGGTTACTGAAAAATGAATGAAGAACATGGAAGGTGTCTTGTACATATTTAACCCTTCTCAAACTCAATATTTAACAAAGGGTGTAAAACTAGTGAGATGAAAACACAACATTTATTTATTTGGAAACTTAATGAGCATACTGGAACTTCGGAATGTTTTAATTAGGTGAGTGTATGTGACAAATACAAAGCACTGAAATTACATACTGTGTTAATGTCATGAAAATTCATCTACGCTGTTATTAGGACTATGTAGTAAAGTATTACTTGTACTTCAATGTTCTATATTTCATGTTTCTTGAAATTACCCTAAGACAGATTACTAATTTAAAATAATTTTTTAGGGACTGGAGCAATAGTACAGTGGGTAGGTATTTGCCTTGCATGCAGCTGACCCAGGTTCAATCCCCGGCATCCAATATGGAACCTCCTATCATATTGCCAGAAGTAATTCCTGAGTGCAGAGCCAGGAGTAACCCCTGAGCATTGCTGGGTGTGACCCCTCCAATATATATGTAAATATATACAATATTTTATGTATTTTATATATAAATGGATACATATTTTAAATCCAAGAAATATGATAAGCTGAAATTCTATTTAAATTTATAAGTAGTTTGCAAATCTATAAAATTTGTAACCATTTATTTTGCTCTGTTTTCTAATTACTAGACAACACTTTATTTTATGTGATTTTTAGATACAAGAATTATAGCTGTTGGAGTTTGTTTTTAAATGTGCTGATTTTCTTTTTGAGGTAAATAGAAAAATCAAGAAAGCACAGAAAACATTAACTAACCAAACACTAGGTTTAATGAAAACTGTCAGAAAGCAAAGGGAGTGGGCAGGAGAGAGAACTAATATGAGCATCAGTGCTGGTTGCAGGAGACAGTCAGAATTTTCACACAATGGATAGTGTATTGGATCCACACTAGGAGTCCTAGTACTCATTTCAGCTTGCCTATTATTAGGTGTAGATGGCAAGTGTGTGACAGGCTTAGCCTTATCACAAGGACCCAATTTAAATATAAAGGCATATTTCAGTTCTTTTAGAGATGCATTGTGGCAGCCAGAGAGTAAAGCCTGAGTATCTGGTTAAGAATGATACTGAGAATAAAGTGATGCTTGGCAATTAATCACATATGTCAAGAAATAGGCTAGATCTGTTGAATTTAAAAAAAAATCAAGGTCTCCTCATGTCCCCACAGAACACAGCCTTCATTTCCACCAGGCCCAATGACCAAATTCCCATCAGAGTTGTGCTGGTAAGAGGGGTGCTAAATGTAAAGAAAATAAGTTGATTGGGAGTATTCTATAGTTTTACTGATTTTACTGTAATTATGAAAATAAATGAAGGAGTAATAGATTATCTGGCCAAAAACATAAAGATTGGGTTGGAGCTTTAAAAAGCTAGTGTTACAGTGACGTGATATGGGAAGATAATTAACATGTAAATAGTTGGTACTGATTCTTAATATTTTAAGAATATGTGGGACATTGGGTTACACTCGGCGATGCTCAGGGGTTTCTCCTGGCTCTGCACTCAGGAATCACCCCTGGCGGTGCTCGGGGAACCATATGGGATGCAGGGGATCGAACCGGGCAGGCATGGGCTGGCTGCGTGCAAGGCAAACGCCCTACCCACAGGGCTATGGCTCTGGCCCTGGTCTTTTCATATTTATATGTTATCATTGTCATTTTATTATAGGCTCTTAAATCTATTTTATCAGGGCCGGAGCGATAGTCCAGTGGGTAGGGCATTTGCTTTGCACGCAGCTGGCCTGTGCCGGCCTGGGTTCGATCCTCGGCATCCCATATGGTCCCCTGAGCACCGCCAGGAGTAATTCCTGAGTGCAGAGCCAGGAGAAACCCCTGAGCATCGCCGGGTGTGACCCAAAAAAAAGCAAAAAAAAAAAAAACTATTTTGTCGATTAAAAATTTATGTCCTTTAAGGGTTCAGTGGTAAAAGAATTGCCTTATGTACGTATGTTAGACCCAGGTTTGAATCACCAGAACAATGCACATAAAAGTGTTTGTTTCATGCCTGAAAATACTGCCAACAAGTTGTTTTATAAATCGAAACTTTATGATAGGAAAGACACCCTGTATATAATTATGAGAAAATACATTTTTTGGTGCATTCAAACAGATCTTTTTGAAAGTTTCACACAGGTTATTTCATTCCTTATTGATTTTAATACCATTAAAACAAATTACAACCCTGTTTTAATTTGAGCAGTCAGGTTAGAGCAAACACAAAACAGACTAAAAGTAACTGAGAACTACTGCATAAAATCAAACAAGAAAATAATGTCGGGGCCAGAGCTATAGTACAGCTGATAGAACACTTGCCCTGCACTTGCTCAACCAGGGTCAATCTCTGGCTCCACCTATGGCCCCCTGAGCACTGCCAGGAGTGATCCTGAAATATTGAGCCAGGAGTAAAAACTGCACCACTGGGTGTAGCCAAAAAGGATTATTTTTTTTCGGTCTTGTTGTGGGAATTTATTGAAATCTTTTAAGCTTCATTAAAAAACAACCTTATATAGTTAATGATAGTTTGGGAGAGAAGATGGTTTGCTATGTATAAAACCCATTAGAAGCATTGTGGGTTTTCACTTCCTAAAAAAAAGACCTTTTAACTATGAAGTAAATCCTTTGAGGTCTAAGGTTATTTGCTCTCAGCAAAAATATGGTTTATGTAACAGAAAATTATTTTTAAAGAAAATTATTTTTAAGTCTATATTTGTGAAATATTTTTCCTATCACTTATATGTAGGTGAAATTCATTTACAATTCTATTTCTAAATTATATTGTATAAGTTTAAATATTTCATCAAATGTTATCTCTATAAATTTCTTTTAAATTTATTGTTAGTCTTTAATAGAGAATTAAATTTAAAATTTTCATGTCCTACATAGGCTCATTGAAAAAATTCAATAATAGTTAAATCCACAAATATATGAGATCATGATCACAATCACGATCACGATCTTCCCGTTAATCATCTATTTGCTAGAGCGGGCACCAGTAATATCTCCATATGTCCTGTCTCATGCCAGTAGAGCAAAGAGCATCGGCTTGCTACAGGAACATAAAGAGCCTCAAACCATTATGTTAGGTCATGGGAATGACCTAATATAATTGTTACTGGCATTTGGCATATCAAATACAACACGAGCAGCTTGCCGGGCTTGCCGTGCGGGAGGCATACTCTTTAAACACCTCCAAATAAAGCATTTATTGATGAACCGCGCGGCCGCTTGCGGCCTCCCGACCTGGGCTGTGATGGGCTGCTCTGCTGGGTGGAGTTCTGACGAGAGGGAAGTCCGATGTGGAAAATGGCGGCGCCCGTGGAGTAGGTGGGTGTTCGCCTGGCTTGTTGTGAGGTTCTGCCGGGTGGTGGGCCAAGGCTAGAACCCACCATGCCTCCCAACTGCCTTAAGAATGGCTGTGCACAGGGAGAGCAAGGAACCGCTCTGCCCCATGTCCAAGAGTCTCTGGACCAGCATACCTGGGCCGGATTAAGGAAGAATCTGCTGCAGGGTGGGTGTTGATGATCCGGGCTGTGATGGGCTGGTCGGCTGGGTGGAGTTCTGACGAGAGGGAAGTCCGGATGTGGAAAATGGCGGCGCCCGTGGAGTAGGTGGGTGTTCGTCTGGCTTGTTGTGAGGTTCTGCCGGGGTGGTGGGCCAAGGCTAGAACCCACCATGCCTCCCGACTGCCTCATGAACGGCTGTGCACAGGGAGAGCAAGGAACCGCTCTGCCCCATGTCCAAGAGTCTCTGGAAAATTCCAAGAGTCTCTTGAAAAAATTCAATAATAGTTAAATCCACAAATATATGAGATAAAACACATGAAATAATTTTGATCCTTTTTACCAAGTCTTTTGATTCTATATATTCAAATTATTATAGTCGAAACTTTCTATGATAGCATTTTTCTTTTTTCTTTTTTTTTGGGGGTTGTCACACCCATCAATCCTCAGGGGTTACTCCTGGCTCTGCACTCAGAATTACTCCTGGCAGTGCTCAGGGGTGTCGATAGTATTCTTAATGAGTTAATTATTTCAGTATTGATATAAATAATTTGTATTAATGTGTTTATTTGTAATTATGTACTTTTTGAAAGAAAGTGAGTGATACAATTTATCTTCATTGCAGTTTATTGAAAATTTCCTCACTGAACTTTGCATCTATTTAGGAGAAAAATTTTAGAAATAAGAAATAGCCTATAAATAACTCTTGTATGTCTCAATTTTGTTTCTGTATCAATGGGAAGAGGCATTGGCAAGTATATAATTTCTATTAGTTTTATTTTAAATCTGCTTCTACACTAGGATCATGAATATATGTGTTATATACTTATTTTGAAAGACTCAGGCAAGGCTGAACATGCCTAGTGCCACATGGCCTAAGAAGTATCACATTTTCAAGTTCTTGTGCTAGACTACCAGTGTGGTTGGTTAAGGATCGTAATGCAGCCCCCAGTCCCCCAATGGGAAGCTTCCCCCAAATTAAAATATAAAATAAAATTTATGAATACTGGTGTCATATCAATACTTTTTAATCAGAATGGTATCACACTATAAACCCAAAGCAGAAAAGGAAGAAACAATTTTTGGAAAACAGCAACATGCAACTAAAGAATTATTTTATCAGTGGTGACTCAGTGGTACGATATAAACATGGAAATAAATGGAAATGAGGACACAACTTAGCAGACCAATGAGATTATCTACATAATTACTAAGAGGAAAATCTATCGCAGTACATTTCTACCTCAGAAAATAGAATAAAATTAATTTATATAAATTAATAAATTAATTTTAATCATAAATAAAAATCTGTTATTTAACTCAAACAAACAGATTTTTAAAATTCTCAAGAGTTATAGAGATAATAGCAGATGAGGTGCTTGTCTTGTATGCGGCTGATACAGATTCTTTCCCCTAGCTTATGGTCCCCTGAGCACTGCCAGGAGTGATCCTTGAGCAGAGCCAGAAGTATGCCATGAGATGAGCACCAGTGGATGTTTAAAAAAGACAAACCAAAAAAATGGACAAAAAGAATAATCAAAACTAGAAGGCTGTAAATGGAAGGAAATAGTAAAATTTGTAATGGAACTTAAATAAACATTACCAAGACATTCCAAAACAGCAACAAAACCAATACTTCATTCTTTTATAAAGTAAGAAAAATTGGAATCACAAATAATCGTGAGAGAGAAAACACAAAATACAGAAACAACAAATAAAGGTGCAACATATAAAATGCAAAACATCAAGAGTTTAGTATAAACATGACACCACATAGAACTACATAGAAAAAGGAACAAAACATTAGAACATCCATCATTATTCTAAGACTAGGAAAGTAGGAAACTAGGAAAAAGAGAAAACTGGAACAAACCTATTGAGAGTGATATGAGTGAAAAGATTGTCTAAAGCCAAACCTCCAATAATTAAAATTAAACAGAACAAAAGTTTTTTTCTAAAAAAATGGTGAGATGGTTTCACTAGCAAATTCTACCAAATTTTCCAAAAAGAAATCAGTATTTTTCCTTCTTAACCTAATCCGTAAAATCTAATTTTAATTTTATGATTGCTTCTGCTCCATTCATTCCGGTTGCTTTCTATGTTGAATCACGATTTTAATGTCTCCAGCACCAATTTGTTGAATCTAATTATTTTCTCCATATTCTAGGGTGAGTTTCTAATTTTATTCCAGTTTTCTGATTTTGTTTACTGTGTTATTCACGGCTAAAAATGTTAGAACTTATAATTTCAATATTATTAATAATAGGGTTTCATTAGTACAGTGTCCCAGCCAACAGTCTTTTTCAGTGTGCCCACTTCCCTCCATTATCTGGGGTTCCCTTCACCCCCTGTGCATTTTGTCTTTTCAGTATTATTATTTTACAGTTTTTCTCCCACATAATTTCATTTCATGTATTTAATCACTTCTGTTTGCATTTCAGATTATGATGTTATCTCATTTTGCATCATATTGCAGATACATTCTGAGAATTGTGACAGTTTATAGTTTAATATGCTTCTCTTCTATTGAACCAAAGTTCTTTATTTGATTGTGGTAAAATATTTTCATTTGCAAATCTGTGTAACTGTACCAGTAGTTCACAGTGTACAGACTAGTCCCAAGCATAGATTTGGCAGGAAAGCCACTAAATACATCAGCCCCACAAATTCAAAAAAATAATAAAACAAATTACTTTAAAATCTTCATTATTTCTGCATTTTGTACAATGCTTAAACTGACAGTCTCATATCCCATCCTAAGAACATACCATGTTGAGTTTTTCATTTATATTGATTTGAATTAGTGATAGGTGATCCAGTCTTACTATTTTTTTAGCCTTGTATAACTAGTCTGTTTTTTTTTGCCACAATTCCTTTTATAAATGGCATGGAACCTAATAATTTATATGTATTGTGTATTATTATTATTATGACTAATACTAAGTAATTACTTAAAAGTGGTTGAACTGGGACAAGGTTGAGGAAAGGGCATTGTGGCTGATATTCCTCTACTTACGTGATTCATTTCTGAGGTCGCAGTGCTTTAAGTAAATTATTTCTGCTAGATTAAATATAACTTTTAATTGTAGTGCCATTCATGAAGTATCTCTAATCAGAAGCTTATCTCAGGTTTATACAAATATGCTCTAAACATGCAGCTTTAACCTCTGCTGATTCAAGGTCTCTGTCATTATCCCATTTTCCAGTACAAGGTGATTTCTAATTACTGCACATCCTGGTGTTTAATTTCATGTGATAAGCTGGAAACTAATAGTTGAATGACCTCTTGTTTCTGAGGACAAAATAATTTGGATAGAATGGCAGGAAAATAAGAAATTATAATCAAGAATTTCTCAAACCCAAAATATTTTAAGTGAATTTTAGCTTCAATTTTCCTGCCAGCAAAGAAGCCAAAACCCTTCTTGCCCTCTAAAAACCCTCTGAAAAAATATATTATAATGAAAGAAGAAAGAAGACTATCACTTTGCTTTTGTTTTGCTCATAATATTATTAAAAAGTTATAGAAGATTGTCAAATATATCACTCAAATTATAATGAAGAATGTGCGATATGTATCAGATAGCTAATTTTTAAATTTTATTACAGTGGTGAGACATTGAAGATATTCAAATAAGCAGGGTAAATCTGAATTACAGTATTCACTGCTTTCAGAATGTTATTTTTCAAAACCTCATTTATTTCTTTGTTCTATATATATGTATATATATATTCATACAGGTAAAGTTACAGTCTGTTGATGTTTAATGAACTTTAGCTATATAATTGGTGGCATTACTCTTCAGATTTATCAGCAATGCAGGGTTAACAAAACATTTCATTGTGCGGTGTACATTAGTGAAATAGAGATGTGCTATTACTATTGAATGAGTCAGAGCTGAGATGCAGTTATTTAAAAAAATGCACATTAGAACCTGCCATTTAGGCGGGATGTGGGAGGGGAGGGAATTGGGGACATGGGTGGTGGCTGGGGGCACTGGTGGAGGGCGGGGTGCTGGAACACTGTGTGACCGAAACCCCCAAGCGTGAGCAACTTTGTAATTGTATATCTCACGGTGGTATAATAAAATGTTTAAAAAAAAAAAAAAAAAAAAAAAAAAAAAAAAAAAAAAAAAAAAAAAGATGCAACTGTTAGATTCTAATACTGTAAAGCAACAATCTACCCTCTGTAGCCAATATGCAACTTCTGAAAAGATACAAAAAAAAAAAAAAAAAAAAAAAAAAAATGCACATTATACTCTAGCATAGCTTGATATACCCTTGCTGGTCATTCTTTTATGGGCAAAAAGTGTTTTTTTGCTAACACTATTTTGCTGCTCATGGAAAGCTGAAAATCAATAGTTGTGGGTTGTTGATACCCAAATCCATTTGAATTCTTTCCACCATTGCCATTATGCAGACTGTCAGGTGTGATGCATTTAGTTCATGCAGTACTTATTACTCCAAGCACAGCTTCTCATCAGGGAAAAATTAGACCAGATGAGAAGCAATCAAGAAATTCTGGAGAGGTTTGCAAAGATCATCTTTTAACTGCTGTTTTCCCCCCACCTCTTATATCTTTTGATATATTGCAGAAGACATGTATAGACATGTCTTCTGCAAGAAAGAATAGCTAACTTTTCTGTACCAAATATCCAGAAAAATGTACTGTAGAGCTCTTTCATATCCTTATTTTACTTTAGCAAGACATAGAATATAAGGACCAACTAGCTGCATAGATGCCAAATTGAGAATGTTCACCATTTGCTAAAATCATGACTTTGCAAGAACTGAAATAAACTACCTGAATGGATTAGGGCATATTTGTTCTTATTGAATGGGCTATTTGGTAGGCAGATAATGTAAAGGAGTTTTATAATTTAGAAGGGGCAAATCACAGTTTTTTTTAATTGAGTACTCTTGATTTGAAGAACTTTTCTGATAATAGTTTTTTGACCTTGGATATACTGTCTTCTCTAATAATCAATATTGTCACCTGTATATGAGTAAAAATATCAACCTCAGGTTGATGCTATTGGTGAGGTAACTCAATTGTGATGTATTGGTGCCATAAATGGTATTACAATTAAAAGTTGTGACGCATTGATGATGTATAACTGAATTATGTTGTTTTGGCAGAAACCTGGTGGGCTGCAAATTGTCACAGATAATTTTAATCATGGTCCATACATAACATTTGCAGTTCTGAATAAAATATCTTCACCCAAATATATGAAATATTTTAGGCACTCAATTGACTCTTTAATATACCAAATGTAATCTTTTCACTTTCTATGGGTAGAGACTCTTCAAAGGTGTTTACCATTTGAGAAAGAACAGATAAAAGATGCTTCTTGAAGTCTGTTAACTTAATTTTCTTCCTGCAAATATAATTTGTATCATTTTGATCATCTTTACTTTCTGCAGGAAAATGCACTGGGTCACTATTTTGACTATGTCTTTTTTTTTTTTTTTTTTTTTTGCTTTTTGGGTCACAACCGGCAATGCTCAGGGGTTACTCCTGGCTCTGCACTCAGGAATCACTCCTGGCGGTGCTCGGGGACCATATGGGATGCCGGGATCGAACCCAGGCGGGCAGGCCGGCCGCGCGTAAGGCAAACGCCCTACCCGCTGGGCTATCGCCCCGGCCCGACTATGTCTTGAGACTAAGCATATAGTTAGCATATATTGGAATATGCTTAATATATCATGTTTAATGAGCGGGGAGAGACCATGCTGGCCGTACTCAGAGTGGAGTTTTGGGCTCTGCCCTTTCCCTCCGCCTCCATGCCAGTTGCCCTGGAAGAGAGAGACCCACCCACGCCAGACCCACATGTCCCTTGGTGTGCTGCCACAAAATTTTTATAGGATGCTAAATTTTGCATAAGGTTCTTCCCAATTTTTTTTTCACATTTATACATAGTAAACAGTTATAGACATGTTTTAACTGATACCAGTAAGCCTGGCAAGAGGCCAGAGCAAAACCACATATCATGCAGTTAGTCATTCTCAACATCCAGACTCCATAGTTCCTCAGAACTCCATCCAAGAGAAAACCTGATCTTCCCCTTTAAGTTTCATCAGTAAATGCTCAGGTTAAGAGCCTTCTACTGAGACTATTCCCTCCTACACAGTAAAGCCTGGGAAGCTACCGTGTTTTATTTACTTTTTATGCCAAAGACTAGTAACTATTATGGACCTCAGTTCCATAACCTGAAGAATGGTTTCGGGCTCCTCCTGTCCCTGTAGCAAGTAGATGCCCTTGGGTTGCACTTGCTTGCGACAGGACTAATGGAGATGTTATTAGTGCCCACTCGAGCAAATCGATGAACAATGGGAAGACAGTGATCATTTTTAATGACATGTTAAGATATCAGAAACTCTGCAGAGCTTCAGTGAACAAATATTAAAGTTATTAGGTAGTGAGTACAAAGCAGAGGCATAGTATAGTGTATGCTCTACACTTAAAGCTCTTCTGGGCTGTCTCATGGCACTTCATTATTAATAGAGAATGGAAAACCATAGGGACATTGAATCATTAGAGCAAGAACAAAGAGCTCAGAACTTTACTGGGTTTATTAAGGAGAAGATAGTCACCACAGACACAATCTAAATCAGTTGAGTTGCTGTCTAGACTGAGGGAAAATGTGGACTATATATGGCAGCAAAGTAAAATAATGAATCTAACAATAGTGATTATAGTTTTTTCTAAGACCATTGAGTAAAGTTGCACTAAGTCCAAAGGTAGTTAATGGCTAATGTAAAAATGTAATGATGCAAAGACTGAAATGGTGCAACAAGTGGAAGACAGTATCAGATGCCTGCATCACCTCACCCTACATGGTTAATTACATATTCTAGATTTTTTTTTTTTTGCTTTTTGGGTCACACCCAGCAATGCTCAGGGTTTTCTCCTGGCTCTGCACTCAGGAATTACCCCTGGCGGTACTGGGGACCATATGGGATGTTGGAGATCGAACCCGAGCTGGCACAGGCTGACACATGCAAGGCAAATGCCCTACCCGCTGTGCTATCGCTCCGGCCCCACATATTCTTGTTTTCCTAGATCAGGATTTAAAGACAGGTCTGCGGCATATAAGGCACCTGGTGCCAATAACTGGTTTGTGCCAAGGCTTCTTCAGAGATGTGTACATAAATGGGAATGATTCCAGCACATTCAGTAGCATAGTGGATCTTCAGTTAAAACTGTTTTCTTCGGCATTGTTTTATTGTCATCTTGATGAGAAACATAAATTGAATCCCTATTAGTGTGGGCTATCCAGTTCATGTCCACACAGTTCCTTGACTCCCAGTTTCCTCCCAGTGTTGTACATGAGAGGTTTGTTGGCCTAACTAAATGATTCCAGTTGGAGTTAATCTGTGTTTGTGTGTGTGTGTGTGTGTGTGTGTGTGTGAATGTGTGTGTTCTTAGGGGCAATGGAGGATGACTTATATAGTGTTGGGTTCCCTCCTGTCTTGTACCCTGAGGATCTAGGAGAGGTTTCACCATCTTGTATGCTAAAAAGAGGTTTGAGCAAGTTGGAAAACAAATTAATACAAATGACTGTTTACTGTTAGACGTGTATGATATCTGTATTCAGAATTTTGGTTATGTTTATGTGATCTTAACTGGTATAAACAGTTATCCTGTGGTAACCTGAATTTATGTTATACATCTTAAATATGCTATACCTCCCAAAACCTATGGATATTAAATGAAGTCTTACTATTGGAAAATAAAGAGCAATCACATCTTTTAGAGAGACCTAAATGCAAATGATGACAGAAACAAAGCATTCAACCTCAGGTGAATATTTTCAGGAAACATTTTGTATGCTCCTATGAATATAGGACCAGTGGAAAAATCGGTCCACAGTTGTCCATAGTTCTGTATATTATTTCACACTTGATTCCCTTTCCTTCTTTCTTTGAGTGTGTGGGAACTCCTGCTCATTGAGATTTAACTCCTAGTGAACTGCTGCAATTCAAGTCATTATTTGGGATTCTGGGATCAGAATTTCCCAAGTTAAAATAAATTTAACATTAAATTCTCAGGACTGTGAGAAATATGTTTTGATAAAGTGTTTCTACCTTCAGTGCAATTGAGGAATAAAAGTTTTTCTTTCAGTTACATAAACCATGATACATGATTTATTTTTCATATTTATATTTTATAGATCATGGTATTGTGTATAAACCACATACTGGTGTATATTGTAAATAAGAATTTCTTTCAGTTTACCCATTTATTGACCATCTATACACATTTAAAATCATTTATTTTTCCTCTTAATTTTTCAATATGAATTATTAAATTAAAACCTTTAAAGCTTTCAAGTGTTAAAATTTAAGGAACTGTATTGCATCATAACTGAATGAGGCAGAAACATAGAAAGACCCAATTCTCATAGATGTAGGTCAGGAATCGCAGGAGAATGAGATAAGGGAATCCACATGCTTCACTGTTTGGATAATATATTTGTAATGATATTAAATTTAGTAGGATTAGACACATAAGAGAATTGTTAAATTCATGCACAAATTGACTTTAGTTATCTCTTACAATATAGTGTTACTGGAAGCAGTCTTATATTGAAAATCTCTGTGGCATATATTCATTAGTATTTTATTACATCTTAGGAAAGGCAGAAATACAATTTATATCAATTTGCTTTCCGTACTTCTTAGGGAATTTGATTGATATGAAAAAATATTTCTGAGTTCCTGACTAGTATCCTAGTAATTGGAATGTTTTAACTTTCATAACTTACTAATTAAAATATTGACTACTTAAGAAAATTCACTGTAATATGTGTAATACTGCTAATTCTTGCCATCTTCATCAGCGCCGAGAAATACTATAGTTGATCATACACATATACACACATTTACACATATACACTATTAACTGCTTATTAATTAGTTACAACTGTTTTACAAGATATATGACTATCAGTAGTTTCTTCCAAAAGTGTAATTATAGTTTTGCTAAGTATTTGACTTTTCTGCTAACTGTTGTCTGATTTTTGAGTGATATTATAACTTATTTATAGAATATAACATCTCATTTTTTTTCACATTTTATATCCTATTGTATTGAGTGATATTATAATTTATTTATAGAATATAACATCTCATTTTATATCCTATTTACTAGTTTATTAATGGCATCAATTTTAGCATTTTATTAAATGTTTAAATTGATAAATTTGTTATTTATTTATTTATTTATTTATTTTTTGCTTTTTGGGTCACACCCGGCGATGCTCAGGGGTTTCTCCTGGCTCTGCACTCAGGATTGACTCCTGGCAGTGCTCGGGAGACCATATGGGATGCTGGGGATTGAACCCAGGTCGGGCATGGGCCGGCCGCGCAAGGCAAACGCCCTACCCACTGGGCTATCGCTCGCCCTAAATTGATAAATTTAAACTAATTTAATTCTTCAATTTATCCATACAAATTAGATTCAATTATCATTATATTTTACTTCAATTATCAATATTACTTAGGCTTCAATTGATTTCATATGTAACAGGAAAATAACATTAGTTCAATATTTAAAATTATAATATTATTAAGTATATGTTTTAATATTTCTATTTATAATTTTGGTTTGGTAATCAAAACTTGAGTGATTTATTTGAGCAATTTTAGTTGATTTTAAACCATAACATAAAAACTCAGACATTTAGAAAATGATATGTTCTATAAGATTACAGATATCTAATATGAATATTATTTAATATGAAAATTAAAATTATATTAATGTATATTGCTTACAAATTTTAAGGGATAGTATTTTGTTATACTGTGAAATGATACAATATTTCATTTTTTTCAGGTAGCAGTTATATTATAGAATTGCCATGCCACATGAACATATTTCTGAACTCTGGAATAAATATTATTTCTTCTCACACAACTCTTGTGAACTCTATATTGGTCATATTAATTCGAGACATCCCTAGACTTAAGAGCTAAAATGGAAAAAAATACTGCATACTTTCCAGTGCAAGTTCCTTTTTAGCATGCATGTATGAATGTAATAATACCTTCTACAAATCAGGCTGTCATGTTAAGAATTTGAATATAATTACTCTTTTTTTAAATGGGAAACTTTGCCTAATAAACAGATTAAGACTTACATTACCATTAGTGAAATTAATAGTAGAATAGTATCATCTTTTCTGGTTGCTAAGCCCCAGGCATGAGGGAACGACATAACTTGATTCTAAGTGAAGTTACATTTTCTCGAATCGGCATTTTCCTTTAGAGTAATCTATATCTTTAAAATTAATATTATTATAGATCAAATATCAAAGAACAAATATTGAAGGCCTCTGCAATATTATTGCCTAAAAGAAAATGATCTCATTATTTTATGGAATGTGTACTATATCTTCATTAAATAAGTCAAATACTTAATGAATTTTTATCAATGGTACTTAACACTCAATTTGTTAGCATATTGCTGGTTTGAGCAGGTGACAGAAAAATTTTAAAGAAATAAATAGCTTTTCTCATTAGTTCATGTGACAAAGTGATCAGTGTGTCCGTGTCACCTCCTTGGATTTGTATTGCATTAAACAATGTTCAGATACATATAAGAAAATAGCGTAGCTAAGAAGTTAAGTGTTGGGTCTGTCTATTTTCTGAGTTTTGATATTGACTCATGGCATATCAGATTGGAAAAATTATGTAAGCTCTGTGTACTTTAGGTTTTCTTTCTGAAAATTGGGTAAAGTAATAGTATCTCCACTGTATGAACAATGCCTACCACATAATTGATGCTCTGTGAATATTAGCTATTGATATTATGAGAAATGAAAAGTATCTAATGTTCAAACATGGGTGATCTATTTTTTTCTCAGTTTTTTGTCACAACTTTTATGTTTCATGTTCTAATTCTAAAATATACTTAGATTATTGCTGGTGTTGAATATTTTTCAAGAATTTTGCAGTAGTCCTTAAAATAAATCCCCAAAATTATACTAATTTAATTTACTAGAAAGGCGAATGTTTGTTATTACTTGAATACAGAAGTCACTAGAAGTCTCTGTTTTTGACTGCAAATCCCTTTACTGCAAAGGAGCAGTCTCTGAGACCAGAATGAAGGGTTTTAAGGTTTTCTGAGAATTAAAACGCCTTTTCCTTGCAGTGTTACAACTCCTTGCTGTTTGAGTCACAGTGTTTTTCCCCCTTTTTAAAGTACATATTCCTTTTTCCTTATAAATGTATTCTTTATAAATGAGGAATGCTAGTATGATTGGAAAATACATTTGCAGGCCAATTTATATGCAGACAGCATTTTCCTAGCTTTCTAATTCTAAATAAACCTTATACTATTGAACAAATGATTAGGCTTTTTTTCACATTTTAGGATGTTAGACCAATATTGTTAAATCTTTAGTCATGCCCAGAGGCAATACATCAAATGAATCAACTTTTGTAATGATGAGGACTTCAATTAACAATTTTGTTACCCAATAATGCATTTCATTAGAGTATTCCAAGAACTTTCAGACATTATTACCATAATCATCAGGGCTCCTATTTGGTATTTATTTTGGGTCCTGAACATAGTTAATAGAAGGCACACTTCTTACTAGCAGAGAGCTTCATTTCTTGGTAGAACACACAGCAAAATAACATAGGTCAACAAAATTTTCTTACTATGTGACAATAATAGTCTATGTTTGTTCTTTACCAGAGATGAAGGAAGAAGTAAAAAAGAATTGGGGGTGGGGAAGAGCATCAGAGAGCCACACAACAACATTTGCTAAGTATTAAGGTTGCTTACAGTTTCCAAATAACGTGAAATATTCTCTACTTACACCAAACACAGGTGAAAGGACAACAATTGTTACTCCTGACTATTAACTCTGGCCAGTTGAGATATATTCACAATAGAATCAGGACCTTGTGTCATTCTTATTACCCAAATTAATTCATCTAGATCTACCCTTCATCATATTCAGCCCACTATCCCCTTCTGTAAGATAATTTATTCTGTAAAGCTGTGTCTTTGAGAATGTCAACAAATGTTTTTTTCTTTAAAGATACATACCTGCTTATTTAAAGATTATTCCCATTTCTGGCAGGCAAAGTTAGAGAGTAAACTATAGCTAGGTTGTCTCAAAAACCTACTAGTAAGGTGCCCTGACTAATAAATTCTTTATCTTGTTAAGATCACAAAATTTCAACTTCGTTTTATCTTTGTCTTAAGTAAAAGTATCATACTTATCTCCCAGGATAGGAGTGCAGGGGAAGATGATATTTATATTCATATTTGTTTCCTAGGACCATAACAAAAACTTCTAGAAGTCAAGAAAAATAGAGCTCATCCATAGCATTGGCTGAACTGAACTTATCTGTGAATAGTGAATGTTTTTTCTTGACAATTTATAATGTATGTTTCCATTATATTTTCACAATGTGGAAGTGCATTTAACTCCTTATACTACAACACATTAAGGTAAATCTGAAGACAATGGTACATATTACATCTTTACTTAATAATTATTCCGTTATTAAGATTTCTGCCTCATAAGAGGTAGATGCAAAAAGTATATAATGCTAGATTAACATACTTTTTTAAACAACTTTGTATTAGAAGATGTTTATATGTATGTTTTTTAATTTGTTGATGAATCTAATTATTTAATTAGTAAAATATAATAAATCCTTTATTAACTCGAGTAAGAATAGACTATATTTGATGACAATCCTAAGATGTTATTTTAAACATTACATTTCTTGTTGCTTGTGTGTAAATGTAATATATCCAAGAAGTGCTAGATCTGTCCTTCTAGATTCTAATAAGTCTCATATTTTAGCTTGTAAAAATCTTTCTTTTTTTATCTCTTTTTTCCTTTCTCTTTGCTTGAAGATAATTTATTTTCTGTACCTAATTCTACTCAACCATATCCATCTCTTGGTGCTATTTTTAGCCTCTACTGATTAACGCCTTTCTGTTTGAACTTGAGGCACTGTTATCCTCAGTGCCTTTGAGGAATATCATTTAGAAACAGCCACAGAAAAGGAGCATTAAGATATAGAATTTCAATCAAGAATATCTCTGATGTTCATTCAGGTGTGTCTGGGCAGGGAGCCAAATCACAGTTTAAAAAGGAAAACAAAAGGCATTGCTATATGTAACAGAAACTTCATCATGTGGAGATGTAAAACAAAGTCTCTAAAATGAAACTCTGTATGTATATGTGTGTAGATAGATATGTGTATATGTATATATATGTGTGTATATGTATATACACATACATATCTGTATATGCACATATATGCATGTATATGTGTGCATATAATATATAAATATATTAAAACACTACGTTTCAGTACTTTCAATTCTTCTGTGCAGTTTTATCTATACTTTTTGTGATTCTAAAGTTACATTATTTTCTGTTTAAAGTCTTCAATGTTGTACAGAGATTGTACAAGAGTTATCGTGTTTGCCTTAGATCCCTCCAGTATAGGGTGTAGTCCTAGAATACTGCCAGGTGTGGCCCTAAATCTTCCCAAAGCCTTCTAAATATTTCTCTATCAAACCTGCCTTTTATGCATTTCTTCACTTCGAATTTCTTTTCCTTAATTTTTCTACAGGATAGATTAATATATGTGTATGTATATGTATGTATGCATATATATACATATATACATATCTGTGTGTATATATGTATGTATATATATATATATGCACACATTTCCAATACTTTCAGTATCCTAAGTATCATATAGTCTAGCTGTTCTTTGTTGGCTACTTTTTTTTTTTTTGCTTTTTGGGTCACACCCAACAATGCTCTGGGGTTACTCCTGACTCTGCACTCAGAAATTACTCCTGGCACTGTGTGGGGGACCATATGGGATGCCGGGATCGAACCTGGGTCGGCCGCAGGCAAGGCAAAAACTCTCTACCCACAGTGCTATTGCTCTGGCCTCCTGTTGGCTATTTCTATTTATGTTATCTTTCTTGATCATTTACCTTGTTCTATATATTGTGGTGTTTTACTAGATTACAATGCATGAAATGTAGTTGCTTGAACAGATGACACTTCAATTCCAGTAAAAGGGAAGCCCTTTAGATGTGTTCTTGATTCTCTGTGACATAGAGTCCATTGTGATATCTCATCTCTGGATCTTTCTGGCTGCCAGCCTTGTCCTTATGGATCTTTTGAATGGACTTACTGTCCTTTACCATAGGCAAAAGAATGTATTGAACCTTCTGAGATTGCTTTTGCCTTGGAAAATAAAAATGTAATGCATGCTTTATGCATAATCTAAAACATAAGTATCTTAGTTGTTTGGTCCTACCACTGCAATCCAATATAAGAAAAGAACTCTAGCTCTGGTCCTAACTTAGACCATACACAAGAGGGCTCAAGTCTCCCACCAAAGAGAGATTCTCACCTGAGAGGAGTCCTACGCAAAAAGAAGGAGCAGGAAAAGGGAAAAATGGGGCAAGTACCTCAGTCCCCTTATATACACCAAAGTAATCCTAACTGTTGACAGGGAGGGTCCTGTCAACAAAGAACCCTAAACAGAGTGTAGAAAGGTGGTGCCACACACTATTACAGGTATAAACAAAGGATTATACCAAGGACCGATCTCTTCTTCTGAGATTATTTCTTATATAAAACACTGGAGAGAGAGAGGGATGGTAAAAAGTAATATGTCTTAATTTCATGGACTTCATGTAATGAAGATAAATAAGTAGGACCTTAGATGGTATCCACAAGGTCCTACTTATTTATTATCGGCACCAGGGTGATCCTTCTTATAATCTTAAGGATAGTCTCAATGTAGCCAGGGTGGTAGTCTTCTGGTAAATTCTAACTGTCCCACACTGGGTGCAGTGGGTATAAAGAGGAGCTGTGCCCAATCGAGAAAACTTAGATTGTCTTAGTAGATGTATAATAAGTCAGAAGTTATTCATAGTCAAGGTAACTTCTGTAACTGCGACACCCTCTATCAATGTTTACATAGAAGAGAGGTCTCATTAGAATGGACCTTGGCTTAAGAACATGTAAGTAGATTAAGCTGTGAGTGGGTAAAACAGCAAAGCTCCAAAGCTAGCTAAATCTGTCATCTAAAGAACCCATAGAAATTTAGGAACATTTTCTGTTTTTGTTTTTTTAATTAGTGTTGATTAGAAATCAACACATGGGGCAGAGCTGTTCCTTGCTCTCCCTGTGCACAGCCGCTCATGAGGCAGTCGGGAGGCATGGCGGGTTCTAGCCCTGGCCCACCACCTCGGCAGAGCCTCACAACAAGCCAGACCACCGCTCCTCACTCCACAGGCGCCGCCATTTTCCACTTCTGGACTTCCCTCTCGTCAGAACTCCACCCAGCAGCCCGGCTCTCGCGGCCGCGCGGTTCATCAATAAATGCTTTATTTGGAGGTGTTTAAAAAAGAGTTTGCCTCCCGCTTGGCAAGCCTGGCAAGCTTCTCGTGTTGTATTTGATATGCCAAATTCCAGTCACAATTATATTAGGTCATTCCCATGACCTAATATAATGGTTTGAGGCTCTTTATGTTCCTGTAGCAAGCCGATGCTCCTGGCTCTACTGGCATGAGACAGGACATATGGAGATATTACTGGTGCCCGCTCTAGCAAATAGATGATCAACGGGAAGATCGTGATCGTTAGTGTTGATGTTTTTACAGGAAACATTTGCATGATTCTCTTTTCACCAGTCTGTCTTAGCATGCTTCTATAAGTATACAGTATAATTATACAGAATGTTTTATGAATTTGCAGGTCATCTTTGCCCAGAAGCCACGATAATCTTGTTTGTATCATTACAATTGTAGCATATTGAGTATACGTGCTGCCAAAGTGAGAGAACCTTTCATTTTGTTGTTCAATATATAAACTTTATTTAAATGTATTCTATTTGTTTTTAAAGAAATAAGATCTTACATTAATAAACAATGCCTGCACAGTAGTTACATAATAAAGATTGCTACCATCATTAATCACTTTAGTGAGTCAGGCATATTTTTAAGCAGTCATCAGTGTCAGGACAAAAATCAATTTAATGCAAATCAAAGTGAAGTTGCACACATTTCAGGATTGTAATGTAATGCCAATATACCAACATCAGATTGGTGCTTAATACTTAATTGGAACCTTTAAGTGGTACACAGGAATTAGAGGTATAGTGCAGGTTTACAGTATTCTTTTCTTCATGCAGCCATCTCTTGTTTGTCCACTGTACCTTACATGGCTCCCTGAGACCCACCTGTAATAATCTCTAATGCAGAGCTAGGCATTTGCCCTGAGCACTGCAAGGTGTGTTCCAAACTCTATCTCCCACAAATGAAATGTAGTTCAATTCTATTTCTGCTTGTAATTTTACTCTAAAGCATGCATCATATATACTATAAATATATTTGCAGTGATATCTTAATATATAAACAATTCCTTTATGTATGCATAAGGTAAGACATTTAAATAATAGGTTAAATATTTTAGAGTGCATTCAAAATAAGACTTCAATCGCATATTTTGTTACATAAAATGAAGTGTCTATCCAAGGCAAATAAAAATTATATTTTAAAATTAAGTTAATTGTCATCTAATACAAAAATATTTCTTCATGGAACATTGCATCTTATAATGCACATTCGAGCATATCCTGATATTACATTAATATCATGAAAATGGCAACTAAATATTGCCTCTGTGTCTCTTAGCTAATTGCTGTCAATTTATTATGTTATGACTCATAGTATTTCATTCTTTATATCTAATAAAATGTAAATTTCTATCAAGCTATTCTGAATTAAACCCATAGACAAAAATTATGTTTCTGTCAAAATAAGCCCCCCAACTAATCTCCCTGAATTTTTTTAAATGGAGATTTTTGATTTTACGCTACTTACCTTTATATTTTAAGTTTTAAGATACTACTTTTCTGTGAAATATCTCTTCATACCAACTGGGTATAAGAAGCACAGACTCTTGAATCTCGGGGTGGGCAAGGTGGGAAGAACAACAGTGTCTATGAGCAACGATGTTTGAGGCAACACACCAAATATGGTACATTTATAAGGGCATTTAATGCCTATAACAACCCTGAAAGGAATGTGCAAAAAGATTTCCACATTACATAGAAAGAGATCATAAAAATCGGTTCAATACTTTTTTCCCTAATTTAGCATCAATTTCTGTAAACTCAAGGCTGGAGATGTAAAGTATATGTTGTATATGTTTCCCGATCTCTGCATAACCCAGTTTTTACCAAGTGCATAAACTCTTGTGAGAGAGGTTCAGTTCCAAGTAATGGGTGTAAAATGACAGTGGTGGGCTGAAGATGTTGTTCAAAGGTAGAATACTTGCCTAGCATGGGAAACACACAGGGTTTGCCTTACTATTTTTTTTAAAAAAGCAAATAAAACAAAGTAGCTGCTTTATGTTATATTTTTGGTGTGAACTCCATCTTTTGTATCATAATGCTAGTCCCATTTTGTTTAAAAAGTTGGTAAATGAAATAGATTTATAAAGCCTGATTTAAGGTCAAACGTGGTTTTGTTTTGTTCTCTATCACTTTTCATTATTCAAGCTTAAGTTTAATTGATTATTCTTAAGTAACTTGTCACTTGTCTTCATTGATTCACTCAAGAGGGTGCCAGTAACGTCTCCATTCTTTGGGAATGAGGTCCATTATTGTTACTGTGTTTTGCATATCGAATACACCACAGGTAGCTTGTCAGGCTCTGCCACGGCTTTAGGTTCATCCTGGGGGCCCAGTCTTTTCTATGTCAGACCCTCAACCCACAGGGCAGAACCCTGGATGTAGACAAGCCTGTCTCCTGTCTGTCACCTGCTGATGCATCCAAGCACCGCAACCACACCTGCAACACCTCGAGGGACAGGATTATACTTAAGATGAATCCTTTTTACCTATACCCTAGATATTTTAGGTACTACGTTATGAGCTTAATTATATGTTTAGTAAAGTCTTTACTAGGACTTCACTTATCGAGCTAAAAAGGTGATGAATGATTAGTATGGTTTGGGAAGAGAAGTCAGGATTTCCTGCTCAGCTTCTAAACACATTTCAGCAAGTGGGATGATGCTTCAGTACAAGTGGATGGGAGTGAAAGTTCAAACTGGCCTCCTGGCCAGACGGGCAGTGTGTTACTGCTTCTTTATTTTCTAAACTGGCATTGTGCATGACTGCATTCTTTCTGCCAGATGGACTGAAGAATATGTCTTCATTTGGATTTATTTGACTTTTTTTGTCAACCAAGGAATAGATATCTTTGTCTAATGATGTAAAGGTGGGGTCACTCTCTTAACCAGATATATATTGAAGTAGAGTGTTTATTGTTTAAAAAAGTTTGTCTTGCTAGTCTTCCCTTTTCCTGGTCCTTTTCAAGACAGACAAATCTCTTTAAAATTTTTAGTTTTATGTTTTATTTTCATAGTCATTTCTATATACATGGAGAAAGAATCAATATAATGAGCATGTCTACTCTGCTTAAAGAAGTGTATATGTAGGGGACGGAGCGATAGCCCAGCGGGTAGGGCACTTGCCTTGCACGCGGCCGGCCCATGCCGGCCCGGGTTCGATCCCGGCATCCCATATGGTCCCCCGAGCACCGCCAGGAGTAATTCCTGAGTGCAGAGCCAGGGAGAAACCCCTGAGCATTGCCGGGTGTGACCCAAAAAAAAAAAAAAAAAAAAAAAAAAAAAGAAGTGTATATGTCATATAATCTCAATAATAATGCTACTAATATTTTAGTTAAACAAAATATGTAGTGCTTCATCAGAAAACATAAGATATCTTAAGTAGCTGTGGCATTTTAAGAAAGTAAAAGATGGAGGCTGAAATAATTAAAATGTAGAATGTTAAACTAAATATAGACACATAGATCAATGAAAGAGAATTTAAATGACATCAATAGCCTATACATTCATCAATATTTAATTTACAACATAGAATATAACACCATGCATTAAAGTAAAAATGTCTAAGAAAATGTGACATATACATTTATTTTTCTGTTTGTCTTAGAATATTTTTCCACATGTTGACTATTGTGTATACTATTGAAATGAACATAAGAGTGAAAGCTCTTCATGGTTCTGATTGCATTACTTTTGCATAATTAGAAGAATAATTGTTAGATAATCTTTGGTGCAATAATATTAGATACCTCTAAAATTTAAATAGAAAGATAGCTTATCTTCAATTATTTTCTTTCTGGGATTCTGAAATGAGGGATTCTTTAGCACCTCTTTAGCAAAAGTCTATGATAATGAGGTTAAGAAACAAAGAAACAGAAAAACCATAGGCTTTCAGTCTGTTACTTCTCAAAGCTGAGATCTCTAACCATTCTAAATTCTTCATATCACCTTTTGAAGACTTCTGTTCACTTCATGTTTAATAGTTAGCCTTGCTATCTGAAATCAGGAGCATGGATACAGAGAAGTGCATTTTCTGTATCTTGTAGAATCAGAAACCCTACATTACTGTTTTCTTTTAAGCTAGTATTTCTGTCTTTCTCTAGTACCGTCTCTTGCCTAAAAGGGAAAATGTAAATTCATTAAATAAAGAAAATGAGCTGAAAGTAACTGGTTAAAAATAGGACCAAACAAAAATACCAATTAAGTGATTAAATTGTAACAGAACAGTACATTTATATTATATATGGCTGTATGCATCAAATATGTTCTCTCTCTCTCCTGTCTTTCTCTCTCTGTGCTGGTTACTAAATCTATGTTTCCCTTCTTCTGTAATATCCCAATATCAGGGCATTATTTTTTTTAACTCATTTTCCTCTTTTCCATAGTATAATCTTGATAACAACTCCTGTGTTTTTGTTGGTCAGAATATTAACATTTAACAATCCTATACTGCTATACAATAAAATATTGTATTATATAATATAAAATATTGTTTAATATAATTATACAATATAATATAAACATATACAATATAATATAAAATATTGTATAATATAAAATATTGAGTATGCTACCTGCATGGCAGAGCCTGACAAGCTACCTGTGTCGTATTTGATATGCCAAATACCAGTAACAATTATAGACCTCATTCCCATGACCTGATGGCATGGTTTGAGGCTCTTTATGTTCCTGGAACAAGCAGGTGCCCTTGGGCTCTACTTGCATGAGACAGGTCATATGGAGATGTTACTGGTGCCCGCTCGAGCAAATTGATGATGATTGGGAAGACAGTGATACAGTTATATATAATAAAATATACCTTATACTGTTATTAATGGTCACCTTCAAGCATGTAAAGCAGCTCTTCTACGTTTATTAATAGAATGTATAATGTTTACTTAAGGCTGAAGAAACAGAAAAATGGGCTGAGCATGTATGTGGCTCAAGTTTAATCTACGGTATGGAATGTGGTCCCCAATTACCATCTGGAGATCCCATCAAGTACCATGCCAAGAGCACTGCTGATTGTGGCCCAAACATTCTGCAAATTTTTTAAAATTTAAAATAAAACATTTCTTCTTCCTTTTCCAGATCTCCCATCCTTTCTCTTTTATCTCTTCCTTTTATACCTGTCTTGATTTGCTACTTACAATTTATTTAAAAATGAAAGATAAATACTATCCTTCTTATGAAAGATGGTGCTTCACAAGGAGAGAAAAGTGAGTACACAGAGTTTTCCAAATTCCTGCTCCTTTCAAGAAGGCAGATTTATAATGATGAGCTGATAGTTGTTATTTTAATGCCTCACTGGAATTGGTTTGAAAGATAACTGAGCACCTTTGGAGCATAAAATGCTCAAATCTGAAATATAGTAGTAGTATTAGCAGTATCTGCTTTTAGAAGTACATTACCCAATTACTTCAGAGATTTTAAAAAATAAGAAGTCTACTTTGTATATTATTTTCAAACAAAATTTCATCCTTTAACAAAATAAGGATCTCATACTGTTTTCCCTCTAGGTTTATAGGTATGAAAAACGGCCACCTTCTCTACTGCTCATGCTATTCTTTCCTTCTTCCCTTAATAACCTATAGGGAAGGTGGTTTTCCATCTGTCTAGGTCCTAGGGATTATTATTATGCTTCTTCTCAAAAAATTTAGAACGACTAGTCTTGGGGAAAATGAAAAACTGTGTCCTCTGGGCAAAAAAATTTCGAAGATACTGAATTTATGATGCTTGAGAGAAGACTCAGGCAGAACAAATTTATGTTTGTTTGGAGTTAATCTTCCTTAGAGAATTTATGATAACCCACTACCTCCAAATTCCAGAGAGAGTGAAAAAATATATATTCAAGTTCTACTTTTAAATATGTTTTTAATGGAAAATTCCCATTTATATATATTATTGTACACATGAAGTTAAACTTTTAACAAGGGTGGTACTTGAAATGTTCTTTCTAATTTAGATGTGGGGTCCAATATTTGAGGAGACGGGGAGATATTTGATATAGAATGATTAGAAAATTCAAGCAAAAAGCCTTATTAAATCCTCAGTAATATTTAATTGTTTAAGTATTTTGTCATGATACACTGTTTTAGTAATACTTATTCTAGCTAACATTTGTTGTGTGAATATTATGTGATTTATAGTTATTCAATTTTAATGTGACAGATATTTAAAGTATTTAATTATATGAAGGATAAAATTGAGAATTAGTAATTTAAATAATTGTACAGTGTTGAAGGATAAGATTTGCACTATTTCAGAGACTTGTATATTAAGCAATACTTCTTCTGAGTGATGCCAGTAGATATGCACACACACTGTAAAACCAAATCCCTTTATAATACATTTTATTAATCCCCTCTTTGCTGATTTTCATGGATTTACATGCATTGTACATGAACCCTCACTAATCTGAGAATAAAATAAAGTTGACATTACTTCGGTCTGATTGATAGTACAATAGGTAGGATGATTGTCTTGCAAGAGGGTGACCTGATTTTGATCCCCCCATCCTATGTGGTCCACTGAATCTTCCAGTTGTGATCACAGAGCACAGAGTCAAGAGAAACCTCTGAGCACCACTGGATATGTCCTAAAACAAACCAAGAAGATACCATTATTCTCAGTTGATAACTATCACAAACTCTGGGCTTTTTCAATCTAAATTGGAGGAAGGTGTAATTTTTCAAGTTATTTGTGGGATTTTAAGTGTGTAGTCTTGGGAAGAAAAGAGAAACTACTTCTGTTGTTTTTATGAAATATCAAATAATGATATTTATATTTGTATTTACTGAAACTCCTTGGCTTTCGCTATATTATAGTAACCACAAAAATGCAGACCTATGATAAGAATATATGTAATAAGTTCTTTTAAAAAATAGTTTTAAGAACACTGCTTCTTCTACAACGGAACTGTAGACAATTTTATTAACTGGAAGATTAATGGATTTGTCCTGTAACCAAAAGTATTTTTTTTCAATGCTTAGGGGTTATTCCTGGCTCTGCAGTCAGGAATTATTCCTGGTCATGCTCGGGGACCATATGGGATGCCAGAGATTGAACCCAGGTCAGCCATGTGCAAGGCAAATGCCCTACCTACTGTACTATCTCTTCAGTCCATAAAATTCTTTGTTGATTCAAGGCAACACACTCTCACGGTATAGGCAATATTATTTCTGAACAGTAAGTTAACGGATTATTTTATTAAATAATTTATGTGTTTAATAGTTCATTTGTTTAATATTTTATTTGTTTAAAATGGACTTGTTAACTCATTCAAAAAAGTTAAAATGCCGGTTGTCTTCACATAATCATAGAGGGAAAGAAAGATTGTTTCAAGTATTACTAATAACGTGATATATTAAGCTGTATATGTATGGGCATATTTTGACTAAAATAAAAAAATTACTCCAAGGGAAAGAAAATTCACTACCTTGTGATACCATATCACTAGAGTCTTCTTATACAAAGGTCAACTTTCCACCTGGGTGTGATTTACACAATATTGTAGGAAAATAAAGGAAGCGAGGAATTTTCCTAGTCATTTTATAAATGCAGAAAATTCCCAGTCCAGTTTAATTTCATTAATATTTCACTTGCAAGCTCAGAAATTCAGAAGACAGCTTCTGTAAGACATGCTGCTGAAAAACGTAGTCCAAGTCTATTGCCAGGAAGCCTATATGTGCTCGTAGGTACAGACGGAATGACCTGGGGTCATGATATCCTAGTTGCCCATAATAGTGGTGTGATAAAAAAAAGCTGAACTGTACTTCAACAAAAGGACAATTGCTTCAAGACAGTGCAGTATTTTCATCTCTTATTCAGAAGTAGTCTTGGCAAGCTTGGCCAATATTCATTCTCTCTACAGTATTTTCTCTCAAAGGTTTTAGAAGTTGAGACTGTCTTGTTTAACTTGTTCATTTATGCATTTCTGAGGTTGTGTGAAGAACATGAACAAATTCATCACATTTTATATGATCCCATTTCATACTCCCTAGAAAATTCAAATCTCTTGGCTTTACAAAGTCACAGATCACACAAATTCTTTTAGGGCTCTCTGGTTAAGTCGCTTCTCACAAGTCCTGAATCTGATTCTGTTTTGTCTGTTCTAGTGAAATAATTGTGCTAATGTTCCTGTAAATACAGCTATTTGTGTCTTTGGAACCATCTAACTTGTGCACTGTCAGATAATTTCCTGTCTATTTTCTAAGTAAAATGAAATGTTTAAGAGATATTAATAGAAAAAAGAGATACTCAGCGTCTCATGATCTTGCACTATAAAATAGAAATAATCTTGGTATTGTTGAATAACCCCTTTAATGAGATGGTGGATAACCCCCTATAAAGTGACAGGTAAGAAAACTGTTAAACAGTTAATAGTTCACTGTTAAACAGTCTCAGCAGTGTTCCTGACAATATTGGGGTTCAGTGAAGTCCGCTGCGTCTAGGGCCGATGGCCCTTCTCCCCTGACTGACGGATAAAGGAATAAGTCCACAGGCTCTTGAGAGACTCTTCTAAATCTGTCTTCTCTCTCCTTACTCTACCTCGCTCCAGGCACCTCTCTCTCTCTCCCAGTAGGTTCTCCGGCTGGTCCTCACTCTCTCTCTCTCCAGCAGGCCTTCTCTGCAGCTTCTCAAACATGCTCCCTTTCTCTGTCCAGCAAACTTTCTCATCAAGTGCTCTCTCTCTTTCTCTCTCTACCTCTCTCTTTCACTCATGTTTTCTCTCTCTGTGTGTCTCTACAGCAAACTCTCCACCAGGCAAACCCAGGCTCTCCCTTTTTAGCTGCCTGGCCAGCCTCAGAATCATCACCTTCTGTTTAACAGTTTTCTTAACTGTCATCTTACAGGGGTTATCCAAAAGGTATATAACAAAATATCAAAATATATAAATATAAATTTATTCAAATATATATATATATATATATATCTTAGATACACGTCTATATAGAATTAGGAGAATGTGTAGAAAATAGACTTGTGAGTGGTTTTGTATATCTCAGTGGACACAAAAGCTAAGTGAGAATATAAGGACTATAAATGCTTTGCAAGGTGCAATTACTGGCTAGTTTCTTCCTAATGTATGCTGCTTACAGTGATCCTCAACCACAGGTCCTCAGACTGGTGCTAGTTCACAGGTGAAGAGTGGTTGAAAACCACTATGGGCTGCTTTAATCCTGGCAGTCATCTGCATTCCAGCTTGAGGTGCATAATTCCTTTTCAACGTTTCTCTCAGCTCTCTCCTCCGTCATGCATAAATTTCTTAAATTATTTGCTTCACTGTCTTTTTCTGATACTCTTTTCTATGAGAATAACACATTCCAAGCCTGGAAAACCTGGGTTGATAGGAGAACTGGAACATTCTCTTCCATTGAATAGAAGCTCTGGCAAACACTGAACTATAAACTCCCAGAGCACCTCATCTTGAGGCTTGTTGGCCTGGAAGAAGTGTGGTGGCAGCTAACACTCTCTGGTGGTTACCGTCCAGTTCAGTGGCTCCTAGGCACCTACTGCCAAAGTGATCAATAAAAGAACACTAGGGACACTATTAGCAATATCTAAATTCTCTTAAGCACCTGTAAGTTCCTGCAAAGGTCAACATACCCTTTGCTTCTTGGTAGAATAATTTTTCTCCTTTTGAATTCTCTAGGTATAGAATCATGCAGTATATGCTTTTCTTGCTTATATAGCATTATTGGTGAAAAATATGTACCTAACAGCAGTTTGTTCTTATTATGATGTCATATTTTATTGCATCGTGATATCACATACTTAAGAACATGGTATTTGATTCCTATGAGTTGTGCTGCTATGAAAGTTCTTATGTGATTTTTGTGTGATTATTTTTGTCTTTCTTGATTAAATTGTGGCTGCACAGTTTTAAAACAAGATGTAGTCTTCTGAGTTGGTTTGGTTTCAGTGTTATGCTTATGGGATCCATTGTTTTTATTGTTTTATTGTAGTGGCTTATTCCTGCTTACCTTAAAATGTTTCATTATTGTGTTTTGATATGTTTTCTTTTTTGGCTTCTCTGTGGGGGCACATTTTTCTGATGTAGTTTGTGTTTGTCTGAATGATGTTTGCCCCAGAGAATGATTGTTAATAACATACTTATTCTTTGCCTCTTTACTGCCATCTTGAAATGGCTCTCTTTGTCAGTCAGTGGTAATCTAATGTTTAGTAGCTTGGAACAGTGAACTAGTTGCTGCTTTTATTGCATAAAAATTCAAGAAATGTTCACATTACACAAAGAGTTAAAATGCCCCTCGCTGCTTAAAATGAAGCATTCATTGACTTTATGGTCATTTTACTTCCTTTTCTTTTTGAATTCTTTATAATTAGGAAAAGTCAATTCCTAATTTACTAAAGCCTTTATTTTTTATTGCTCTTCTCCCTTCCCGTATAGATCGCGACCCTCACATGCTCCAAGAAGCTAAGACAATTGTGGAAAACGATGTTAAGATTTGTTCAAGATAAATGAGGTCAAAGCCAAAGTGATAGTAAAGCAAGTAGAGCATTTGCACTATATATGTACTCCATATTGTTCCCTGAGCTTGTTAGAAATGTCCCTTCAGCAGACCAGGAATAAGCCCTGCTTACAAAATATGATAAAATAATAATAATAATTATTATTTTTGTGGTAAATCACTTGATCACTTGACTTCCCGTAGATTATTGAGTTACTTGAGCGGGCACCAGTAACATCTCAATATGTTCTGTCACATGCAAAACAAACCAGGGCATCTGCCCGCTCCAGGCACATAAGAGCCCCTCATACCATTCCATTACGTCATGGGAATGAGTTCTATAATTGTTACTGGTATTTGGCATATCAAATATGACACGGGTAGCTTGCCAGGCTCTGCCGTGCAGGTGGGATACTCTTGTAGTCACCTCAAAACTCGAGAATTTATTGATGAACCTGTGATCAGCTCTTCTGCTGGGTGGATCTCTGAGGAGAGGGATTCTGGATGTGGAAAATGGCGGCCCTCATGGTGTGGGGGGTTCCTCTGGCTTCTTGTGAGGCTCTGCTAGAATACCTTAGTCATAATGCATCTCACACATGAGTATGGGTTCCTCAGAGGGAATTGATTGCTGAGTGGTTCTTCAAACATTTTTAGCTTTATCATTGTTGTAAACAATCAGTTACTCTGTTTATTCTCTATCTTATTTTAATTTTATGTTCAGTCACCATACCACATAAGAAAATTCTTTTACATTTTCTTTCTTCAGTGTTGGGGATCTGACGCCAGTTCCGCACACTTGGAAGGCAGATGGTATAACTCTGAGCTATAGCCCCACCTGACATTCTTTGCCTTAAGTACATTTTTACTACTTAGTTGCTAAACTTGTTTGCAATTTTAGTTTTTCCTACTCTAAACTCATAATCGATATTCCTTAAATACAGGAAAGGTCTTAAAAAGGCTTTAATAAAAGGCTAGCTATTGTCCTATATTGAAGAGCGTGTGTGAGGTGAGCAGTGTATAGATAAGTATGGGCAGGGAAAGCCATGTTATTATAATGCCCAGTCTCTTTCCTTTGTTACAACCAGGAGCAAGCCCAGGTTAATTTCTGGTGACCACTATGAAAGCTTTCCTCATTGTATTTACCAGAGGATACTTTCACATGTCAAAGTCACACTATTACCATGAGAGTTTGAGTTACTATGACAACCCATCGAAAATGTCCAAATAGGATGAAGGTCATAGACCCTGGTTTTCTCACCCACATAGGGAGGAGAGTGGGAGGGATGAGCAAGGTGAGGAGTCTGAACCCAGAAACGAGGTGCAACAAAATAACACTAGCCTGTTATCACTTTGAAGCAGCATCTCCTAAAGTTACAGGAGTGTCTTTTCTACTTTCTCTTCTCCTAAAACAAACATTTCACCATCAGATAAATACAAGCTTCCTTTACTGGCCTCATCTGCCTATTAAAATAAACGCTGACTTCTAAATATTTCATGTTCTCCATGAAGTCTTTCTAGGAGGCACATGGAATTGGTGACCAGAGGACTATGTCTGTAGGTGCCATGACCCCAATGATTTATCATTATGTTTTTAATCATAGGTTAGATAATTAAATGAAAAACTCACCATTTGTTGTTATCTATTGCATCTTTCCAATTTTACTTTTATAGAAAGTCAGTCTTGAAGCAATGAAGTAATAGATATTATTCTGGAAGGAAAATATTGTCACTTGTCACTTGTGTTTCAGTTATTTATAGATTTGCTCCAGTGGGCACCAGTAACATCTCCATACGTCCTGTCACATGTTAGTGTAGCCTAAGAGCATCTGCTCACTCCAGGAACATAAAGAGTCTCAAACCATTCCATCAGGTCATGGGAATGATGCCTATAATTGTTACTGGTATTTGGCATATCAAATATGACATGGGAAGCTTGCCAGGCTCTGCAATGCAGGTGGGATACTCTTGTAATAACCTCTCATCTTGTGCATTTTTGATGAACCATGCAGCCACGTGATCTGCTCTTCTGCTGGGTGGAACTCTGACAAGCTGGGACATCTGAATGTGGAAAATGGCGGCCCTCATGGTGTGGGGGTTCCTCTGGCTTCTGTGAGGTTCTGCTGGGATAGTGGGCCAGGGCTAGAACTTGCCTTCCCTCCTAGGCACCTTGTGATCAGCTAGGCACAGGGAGAGCTGGTAGCAGCTCTCCCCATGTATGTGAGTCTCTGAAGGGAAAACATAGGAAGAAAATCGAGGGCATGATGCATTAGTGCTGAACTAAACTTGAGAATATCATATGACAGATAAGAGAATATCACAAATGAGAATACTAATAAAGAAAAATTACAAATTGAGTTAAATAGGCAAGGATTTTATTTAAAGGTATTTTAATAAAGGAAAATACTACTGTCATAAAGGAGAAAAAACTAAATGAATTCAAAACTCATCCATTTAACTACATGAAACTAAAAAGATTCTGTACCTCAAAATATACAATGAACAAGATACAAAGACCAGTCCACAGAATGGGGAAGAATATTCACCCAATACCCATCTGATAAGAGGTTAATATCCAGGATATATCAGGCACCGGCTGAACTTTACAAGAAAAAAATACCCAACCCTATCAAAAAATGAGGAGAAGAAATGAACAGAAACTTCGATAAGGAAGAAGTTCGAATGGCCAAAAGACATATGAAAATGTCCTCATCATCATTAGTCATCAGAGAGATGCAAATCAAAGCAACAATGAGATATCATCTTACACCACAGAGACTGACACATCCAAAAGAGCAAGAACAAGTGCTGGTGTGAATGCAGGGAAAAGGGAAGTCTCATCCATTGTTGGTGGGAATGTCGACTGGTACAGCCTTTTTGGAAAACAATATGGACATTCTCCAAAACTAGAAATTGAACTCCCATTTGACCCAGCCATACCATTCCTGGGAATATACCCTGGGAACCCAAAAATACACAGCAGAAACACCATCCCTACTTTTTATATTCATAACAGCGTTATTCACAATAGCCAGAATCTGGAAACAACCAGAGTACCTGAAAATTGATGACTGGATAAAGAAGCTTTGGTACATTACACAATGGAATACTATGCTTCTGTTAGAAATAATGGAGTTATGAAATTTGCCTATAAATAGATGGGCATGGAGAGGATCATGTTGAGTGAAATTAACCAGAAGGAGAGAGACAGATATAGAATGACTGCATTTATATATAAATATTTATACATATTATGATATATGTATACATATTATGACACTAATATCCAAGGTCAGACAAAACTTGAATCAGGAGGTCTTTTCAAAGGTGGAAATTACCACAAACATATGGGAGTCAGAGATTAGGTAAGACAGAGAAGGGAATAGTGTGCCAATAATTGTTGGAGTGCTATTACCCACATAGAACTGAGCACTAAATACAGGCAAAAAAATACACATGATAACCTCTAAGTATATATATTACCATCCACAAATTGTAAGAGAAGGAAGAGAGAAAGAGAGAAAGAGAAAGTTAGAAAAGAGACAAAGAACCTGCCGTAGAGGCAGACTAGGGGATAGGGGAGTGAATCGGGGACAATGGTGGTGGGAAATGGGCACTGGAGGAGGGATGGGTGCTGGAACACTGTATGGCCAAAACCCAAACATGAACATTTTTGTAATTGTTTATAGCATGGTGGTATAATAAAATTTATTAAAAAACTCATCTGTTAAAATACTCATAAATGAAATAAGGGTCAGAGAATTTTTATAGGATGAGTTGAGCATATAAAAGTAGTAGAGGATGTAAACAAAGAATTTGGGCAAAGTATTGACTCCATCTGTGTTGGTTAGTTGGTGATCATTATTGGAGTCCCAGCCTCTCATAGAGCTTGAGAATGGATTTTGTCTCTATGATGGTTGTATTTAAACAGGATAACATCCAGATCCCTTACAAGTTCATCTGGGTTGTAAATTACTTAAATTTCTTGAGGCAGAAGAAAGACTTTTAATGTGAAATTTTATCATGTAAAGCTGTCAGGAAAAATGAAGTTATGAAATTTGCCTATAAATGGATGGACATGGAAAGAATCATGTTGAGTGAAATTAGTCAGAAGGAAAGAGAGAGAGACATAGAATGACTGCATTTATTTGCATGACATAAATATACCAGGTGATCTTACCAAAAGTGGAAATTACCACAAGCACCTGGGAGTCAGAGGTTAGGTAAGATAGAGAAGGGAACATGTGTGAATAAATGTCAAAAGGTCTGATACCAACATAGAGCTGAGCATTAAATACAGAAAGAAAAATGCAAATGATGGCTTCTAAGTGTATGTAGTGCAACCCACAATGTGTAGGAGAAGGAAGAGACAGAGAGGGAGAGAAAGAGGAGATAAAGAACCTGCCATTTAGGCCTGGACATGGGAGTGGGGAGGGAATGGGGACATGGATGGTGGGTGATGGGCACTGGTGGAGGCGGGGTGCTGGAACACTATGTGACCAAAACCTCCAAACGTGAACAACGTTGTAGTTGTATATCTCACGGTGGTATAATAAAGTGTTTAAAAAAATAAAATAAACACTTTACTAGGAGAAAAAAAATAATCTTATGGAAAAAGTCAGATCGTGATGAGTGTAGTAAGAAAGAAACTAATCTGAAGTTGAGCCAGTCTTTGATTACTCCTGGTCTGTATGAAGAATTAATTTTATTGCAGTCACATACAGAAGTAACTTTAAATTTTCAGTGCACTAATCAATTTACCTCAAACATATCAACTAGTTATGATATTATGATGATATTTTAGAATCAACCTTTACTCTGCATCATGGTTAGACAGAGTTATTAAAACAAAAATGGAGGGGCAGGAGAATCCCTGAGTGCATCAGATAAGGTCATTTTCTTTTTTTTTTTCTTTTTTTTTTTTTTTTTTTGGGTCAAACCTGGCGATGCTCAGGGGTTTCTCTTGCTCTGCACTCAGGAATTACTCCTGGCGGTGTTCAGGGGACCCTATGGGAGACTGGGGATCGAACCCGGGCCGTCATGGGCTCGCCTCATGCAAGGCAAATGCCCTACCCACTGGACTATCACTCCGGCCCCCAGAAAAAGTCATTTTCTTGCACACAACCTATCCCGGGTTCAATCCCTGGCTCCCATTGGTCCCTGAGGTTTTCAGGAGTAATCCTGACCACAGAGCCAATAGTAAGCCCTGATCAGAGCCAAATGTTGTCCCATACTCCATATATATATATATGAATATAGAGCGTATATGAATATATATGTGTCTTCATATTCCCCATATATAAATACATAATCTAAGTAAATATATATATTAGTGTGGAAACATTTGTTATATTAGATATAGTTTATACCAAAGTTATTTTTATAATTCCATTTTAAACATAATATCAGCAATTACTTTTTTTCAAGAATTTATATTTAGTACCAACTCTTTCCATAGCTTATTGTCTTCAAATGAATAATCTGTAATTTTTAATAAATACATCTAATACATTTTGCTTAATTCGATGATAAAGAAACCACCAATCAAGTATGTCTTCTGGACCACAAATTCCTGGTAGCCATAATATAATTTTGCAGTCAAATAATAGTAAAAGGGGCCGGAGGGATAGCCCAGCGGGTAGGGCGTTGCCTTGCATGCGGCCGCCAATGCCTGCAGGTTCGATCCCCGGCATCCCATATGGTCCCCCGAGCACTGCTGGGAGTCGTTCCTGAGTGCAGAACCAGGAGAAACCCCTGAGCATTGCTGGGTGTGACCCAAAAAGCAAAAAAAAAAAAAATAAAGTAATAAACCTGGTGCTCTTCCCTTCTTTACCAACGAGATGGCATGTCGGTTCAGAAGGGAGAAAGTTGGGAATGACATATCCATCCTTTGGAATTTGGTATGTGGGCAGGTGGATGTGGCTATCAAAGAGATTTGAGTAGAAGTCCTGGATAGTCTTCTTCATTGCCTTTCTGGAAGATGTGATAGATCCATCAGGGCCTCGGAGGGCAGTCATCTTGGTCTTATAGTTGGCAAAGGACAGGAGGGCGGTGTGAATGCTTTTCCGGCTTCTGTGGCATCTTCCAATATTTCTGCTCTTCTGTCTTTGAGGTCTTCTTTTATTGCTTCTCTGCACCATTTAGCAAGCTTGGACATTAGCATTTGGTCTCCTGAAGCTCGTGCCTTGCCACATTGGCAAATGAGCTCGAGAGTTTCTGAAGACAGGCATCCTTTTGTGTCTTTCTCTCTCTCGGCATTCTTCGCACAATCATGGAGGTGCTGAACCAGTCGGTTGTATTCTTCATCGATGTCGGTCAATGGTGGTATCTTCCCATGTTGCTGCAATGATGCCAAAGAGTTCCCAGTTGGTGATCGTTCTGGGAGTTCTCTTCTTAAACTTTGCAGCCTTTGCCCCCATTGTGGGAAGTAGAAGTTTGCATGAAGGAGACGGAGTCAGAACCAAACACCTGAAGAATCTGCCATCGGTACTCATCAATGCACTAGCTCGACTCTTCACACGCTACCTCTCCGGATGCAAGGTGCCCTCCCAATGGAAAACCAGCAGGACAGTTATACTGTTCAAGAAGGGAGACATTCACGACATAGGCAACTATCGCTCCATCTGCCTCTGTCCGTCATCTACAAGCTGTTTACACGAGTCATCCTGAACAGGATTGGCAGAACACTAGATGAAGGACAACAATGTGAGCAAGCTGGCTTCCGGAAAGGGTTCAGCTCAATCGAACATATCCACACAGTAACCAAGCTCATTGAGATTTGTAGGGAGTAGAAGATGCTGCTCTGTCTCACGTTCATTGATTTACAGAAAGTCTTTGATTCTGTGGAGACGGAAGAGGTCATGGAAGCCCTATACAAACAGAGTGTTCAAACCCAATACATCAAGATCCTTCATTAGCTGTATTACGGATTCACCACCAGGATCTCACCATTTTACAAAGAAGTGATCATTGATGTTAAAAGAGGGGTTCGACAGGGTGATACCATTTCACCAAAACTCTTCAGTGCCGCCCTCGAGAACATCATGCGACAATTAGAATGGGAAGGAATGGGAGTGAAGATAGATGGTCGGCAACTACACCACCTCCGCTTCGCTGATGACATCATTCTAATAACAACAAACATTAGCCAAGAGGCACAAATGCTGGCTGACTTTGACCGAAAATGTGGAAAAGATAGGTCTACAACGATATTTGAAGAAAACTATGTTCATGAAAAATGAACTAGATCCTGAAGTCCCATTCACTCTCAATGGAACAAACATCTCTGAATGCAGCAGTTATGTGTACCTAGGTCGAGAAGTCAACATGATGAATGACCTAAAACCTGAGTTGCACAGGAGGAAGAGAGAGAGGCATGGAATGCCTTCAAAGGCATCGAAGAATTATCTAAAAAGGACAAAAGAACCTCCGGCTCGGGCACATCTCTTCGACTCCACTGTTTTCTCTGCATTAACATACGCCTCTGAGACCTGGGCCCTCACGAAAGCAGAATGAGAATGCTATTCGGGTCTCCCAGAGAGGAATAGAAAGAGCTATGCTTAGAATATCACGCCTCATTCAAGTGAGAGAAGGAATCTGGAGTTCTGACCTCCAAGCTATTCCAGAATCAGGAATGCTGTCTCGTTTGCCAAGGCATCGAAAATCAGATGGGCTGGACATGTAATGCGATTTGGAGACAACCGCTGGACTAGAGCAGTTACGGACTGGATCCCATGGGATGTCAAAAGATCACGTGGCCGCCCACCTACAAGATGGTCAGACTTCTTTGTCAAGACCCTGAAGAAACGATTTGAGGCTCTTCATATTCCTGAATCAACCAGATGCCATTGGGCTACATTGGCACATGATAGGGTCCAATGGAAATGTTACTGGTGCCTGCTCGAGCAAATCGATGAATAACGGGATTCAAGTGATCAAGTGATCAGTAATAAACCCAAATATTTCTGCTGCTTGCCTCCTGTGCAAAGAATACAGTTAATTACAATATGAAGCATTTTATAGGAGAAAATAAAAAATAAATATTACCTATTGTATGTTAATTGCCAGTGTTCACAGGTTCACACTTCTGTTGATAGTGGCATTTTACAGTTTTATCAAATTACCACTTTCTGTTTTGTCCTTAGTCATGAATGCCCTTTCTCCTACATATGCTGGCTGCATAAACACTTTCTCCATCTGCCTGTCAAACTGCTACCTCTGAATTTCACATTGGTGCATATGTAAATCACATGAAATATAAATTCTATTAAAATTTAGTTTGCACAAATTGCTTTTTGTGAACAAATTCAAAAAGAAGCAGTTTCAAATGATTTCTCCAGAGCTATACTACTTGGAGGGTAAATGATTTGTTTACTTCATTGATAAATAAAACCTCAGTGTGCTGATCTTTTTTTAAATTCATATATTAGTTTGCATAGGTGTAGTTTTTAGAAACATTTCTCATTTTACAGTGTCTTAAACAGAAACAGTCTAAAGCTTAATACAATATGCATTCATTTTAAAAACAAATCTGTGAATATAGCAATGAAACCTCATTGACAATTACTCTGTTAGAAGATCTGGTCAGTGCTTTTAAACAAAAAATAAAGAAATTAAAACTTTGGAATGGTTTTAGCAGTTTTGCTGGGGAGGATGACACTCTATATAGCTTAATGATAGAGCAGCCATTTTATGATGTGCGAGGAGCTGACCTTGATCCCCAGCAACAAAAATTTAAACTAAAACAAATCCTTGTGTTTTTGTTTTCATGAATCTCTGTAAAAGTGATTTTAAAGCATGTGGCAGACCTTGGTTCAATCCTTAGTGCAACATAGGTCACCCTAGCATTACCAGGAGTAATCCCTGAGTGCAGAGCTAGTAGAAAGCTCAGAGACCACTAGGAGTGACCCCAATCATACCCTCAAAAGGAAAATAAATTATGATTTATGATTTTATAAACACTGACTCGCAGCTTTTTTAAAAAACCACTTGTCTAGGGGCCGGAGTGATAGTCCAGTGGGTAGGGCATTTGCCTTGCATGAAACTGACCCAGTTTTGATCCCCGGCATCCCTTATGGTCCCCTGAGCACCGCCAGGAGTAATTCCTGAGTGCAGAGCCAAGAGTAACCCCTGAGCATCGCCGGGTGTGACCCAAAAAGCCAAAAAAAATATACTTGTCTATAAAAACTTTCTGTAGCACATCAATGGGAGAATTTTTTCATTGTATCTTAAAGTATTTAGACCCTTCAAATGACCAGTTTTGTTTCTTAAATTCCTTCTCTGTGTTCCATACAAAACAAAATAGCATATAAGTTAGAAATAAAAAAATATTGCCTATAAAAATAAACTTGAAACGCATTTATGTAGAAAATAGAGGATAAGTGGCAATTGTATCAATGCAACTAGAAGTTACTCTGATATTTGCTACCCTAGCATTTTCTATATTTCTTCCCTGCTATTCCAGAAAACTGCATATTGGTCAGTTGTCAGACAGTATTTAACTCTTTGCAACGGAGACATTGCTTGCCAGCATTTTTCAGGTCTTCTGTTGTCATTTGGAAACATGCTACAGAGTTGAGAACAATGCACTGTTAATAGTAGTCATGGATGGCACTAGCTCCAGGTCTTATTTTATCACCCCTGAAATGTCTCACAGTCTTCCAAATGATCTCTCTTTTAGAAAGAGTCAAATATGAAGTAGCTCATGCCTGACTCTTTGGAAATCGCGTCATAGCAGTAACTTGGTTCCCAAATAAGTCAGTGAATTAGAATTCCCTAAAGGTTAATTGCTACTCACTTCCACAGAGAGTGAGAAATAACCTCTGACAGTAGAGTCACTGAAATGTCAGAGATCTTCTTTATAATCATCAGTAATAGTTAACATGACCACAAAGACATTCTGGGATGATTAGTTGTCATTGCATGCTACTGTGGTATATTGAACACCATAACAAGACAATGCTTCCCATTTACACCTATATTACTCAAATGTGTTACCTGTTGGGATCTTGACTCTATTATTTATTTTGGGGGCCACATAATTCTTATATCTTTCTTTGAAATATTCTAAGGAATATTTCTAGATATTCCTTATCTCAGGAATTAAATATATTACAGGTATAAGAGAAATAGCTATTTGAATTACAGAATGAATATCACATGTAGTTATCTATATATCGAAATACACACACAAATATGCTAAATATATAGTTTGCTATCTAAGAATTTATGTTTTACCTAGTAAACACCTAAACAACGGTTATCCCAAGTGTATAAATGTTAATGCTTTCAACTTCAGATAAAGTAACACAACTGAAAAAAAATGCATGATTATATAGATTTTAAATATTTTATTTGGAAGTGTTTAAGAATACCCTCTACAGCATTGTCAGAACATCTCTATTCTGTTCTTGTCTGTTTTTTGTTACATTGTTCAGTTCTATATTGTTCTAATTTATTATATTTTCATTATAGTCTGTTAATATTGACATAGGTTTGTACTTTATTTTTTACTCTTCATTTTCTTTATATTTTTACTGTATTCAGGGCTTACTCCTTACTCTGTTCAGGGATAATTCCTGGTGCTGTTCAGGAAATCATATGTTGTCCTGGGACTCAATCAGATTTGGTCTCATGCAAGGCAAGTGCCTAACCCCTGTACTTTCTCTCAGACCCCTGAGATTTTAAATTCATATAAATAGCTTCATAATTCTTTGGGAAATATGTTGAGTCTTTATTAAAGTACAAAATTAAGTACATATACAATTTGGTTGTTAAATTTTTATCTTTATAAAAATAAAATATATTATCTACCTCCTTGACAATAATTGTGAAGGACCTCAGATTTTACTTGCAAACTAGCATGTTAATATGCTATACTACTTAGTACATTCTGGAAGAAAATGAGTTACTGCTGGGTAAGAAACAAAGAAATGAATTACAGTAGTACTTGCATCAAAACTTTCCTTTGTTTTTCCCTAAATGCAAATTTTTCGAAGGAACACACTATGAAGACAAATCTCTATTTAGAGAAGAATAAATCTAACTTGGGGGGGAGCTTGAGTAAAATCAGTGATAAGGACAGCTACTCTTTGTTCCAAAAGATGACACTAGTGGTATCTTCCAAACTTACATTATAAAAAAAAGACGGTCACGATCACGGTCACGATCTTCCCGTTGATCATCTATTTGCTAGAGCGGGCACCAGTAATATCTCCATATGTCCTGTCTCATGCCAGTAGAGCCAGGGGGCATCAGCTTGCTACAGGAACATAAAGAGCCTCAAACCATTATATTAGGTCATGGGAATGACCTAATGTAATTGTTACTGGAATTTGGCATATCAAATACAACACGAGTAGCTTGCCAGGCTTTGCAGAGCGGGAGGCAAACTCTTTTTAAACACCTCCAAATAAAGCATTTATTGATGAACTGCGCAGCCGCTTGCGGCCGCGTGAGCCAGGCTGTGATGGGCTGGTCTGCTGGGTGGAGTTCTGACGAGGGGGAAGTCCAAATGTGGAAAATGGCGGCGCCCGTGGAGTGAGGGGTGGTGGTCTGGCTTGTTGTGAGCCTCTGCTGAGGTGGTGGGCCAGGGCTAGAACCCGCCATGCCTCCCGACTGCCTCATGAATGGCTGTGCACAGGGAGAGCAAGGAACAGCTCTGCCCCATGTCTGAGAGACTCTGGACCAGCATACCTGGGCGGATTGAGGAAAAAAGCTGCTGCAGGGTGGGTGTTTATGATCCGGGCTGTGATGGGCTGGTCTGCTGGGTGGAGTTCTGACGAGAGGGAAGTCCAAATTTGGAAAAAAAGACATGAAAGACAAATTATTTTTAATTTTTTTTATTATACCACCGTGAAATATACAGTTACAAAAGTTTTCATATTTGGGTTTCAGTCATACAGTTTTCCAGCACCCATCTCTCCACCAGTGCCCATTTCCCACCACCATTATCCCCTGATTCCCCCACACACCCCACCAGCCTGCGTTTATGGAAGGCACTTTTCCTCTTCTCTCTATCTCTCCCTTCTATTACACATTGTTTCTTGCAGTACATACATTTGGAGGTTATCATGTATATCCTTTGCCTGCTTTCAATGCTAATACAAAAAGAAGTCAGCACATCTGCTTATATGATGTGCAGAAACCTGAGAGACCAGTGGGAACTGCTGCCCCGCCTTTCCTAGTAGTTTATCGTTGGGTGCCATCAGTCTGCATTCAATATCTATACATTATGTTAATTTCCTTTCTTCTGTCCTACTCAACACAATTGGAGTCAGATTTCATTGTACTCCAACTAAAAAAGTAAGTTGAGATAACAATCTGATTTGAAGTCTGGGCTGAGTCATAATATTTTGACTCCAATGTCATCTTTAACCAGCTTCTCTGTGTTCTGTTTGCAGCTGTTCTGTCATATTAATTTTTAGCAATCCATATCCAGTATCCTTTTATCAGCATATGGGCCACTAAATGATCTTTAGACCTTCCTTTTTAAGGAATACAGATTATCAATGCTACAAGACACAATATGTGCATTGGAAATCAGCAAATTATAGGGAACTGACTGTAAGTTGAATGAAATAAGAGGATAAATTTCAGCAATATGAAGTCTTTTATTTCTGGCAAGAATTGTTTATAAACAGGACTCTGGAACTTTTTGACATGGAGAAACAGAACAAGTGATTAAGTCTCTTGTGTTCCTTGAAACACTCCAGTTTGATTCTCATATAGTACCCTAAGCACTAGCGGAGTGCTTGTGATCTGTGCTCAGAGTGATCTCTGGGCACAGAGCCGGAAGTTCGCTCTGAGCTCATACAGGTATGATTTGACTGTTCTGCCCCAAATGGACCATTCATAGAAGATATTTAGATGAAGTTTTAATCTAGTTGAATATAAAGTCATTACTTTTATTTATTTATTATTTTATTTTTAATTTTTGTATTATATCACTGTGAGAGATACAATTACAAAAATTTTCATGTTTGGGTTTCGGTCATACAGTGTTCCAGCACCCATCCCTCCACCAGTGCCCATCTCCCACCATCAATGCCCCCTGTTTACTCCCCCTTCCCCCAGCCTGCCTCTATGGCAGACACTTTGCCTTCTCTCTCTCTCTCTCTTACTCACTCTCTTTCTTCTCTTCCACATTGTGGTTGCAATTCATACATTTAGAGGTTATCATGTATAGCCCTTTGCCTATATTGAATGCTTGGTTCTAGGCTGGTATTATCAATTCCATCGACTATTAGCACACTGTTCTCTTCCCTGTCCTACCTAGCCTCTAAGTCCCACACACTTGTGATAGATTTCACTCACTAACAAGACCTCCTGATCCATATTTTGTCTGGCCTTGGATATTGGTATCATGTTATAGTTTTATATCCCACAAAGGAATGCAGTCATTCTATATCTGTCCTTTTCCTTCTGACTAATTTCACTCAGCATGATCATCTTCATGTCTATCCATTTATAGTCAAATTTCATAATTTCATTTTTCCTGACAGCTGCATGGAATTCCATTGTGTAGATATACCACAGTTTCTTAATCCAGTCATCTGTCCTTTTGCACTCTGGTTGTTTCCAGATTCTGGCTATTGTGAACAATGCTGCTATGAACATAGAAGTGCAGTGGTGTTTCTGCTGTGTGTTTTTGGCCTCCCAGGATATATTCCCAGGAGCAGTATGACTGGGTAAAATGGGAGCTCAATTTCTAGTCTTTGGAGAAATGTCCATATTGTTTTCCAAAAAGACTGTACCAGTCGACAGTCCCACCAACAATGGAGGAGAGTCCCCTTCTCAATGCATTCATTCCAGCACATGTTGTTTTTGCTCTTTTGGATGTGTTCCAGTTTCTGTGGTGCGACATGATATCTCATTGTTGTTTTGATTCGCATTTCTCTGATGATTAGTCATGATAAGAATTTTTCATATAAAGGCATTTTTTAAGTATCAGCAGAATTATTTCAGTGTTCAAATCTTGCCTCAAAACACTTTAAAGTAGCACTATCTGTCCAAACATCATGAGATATTAAAAGTTCTATTAGACATAATAAAAAGGAAGAGGTAAAATTGATTTAAATACATTTAAGTCTGTAAATAACATTTTATATAGTATAATCAGTATTAGAATCATAAGCATTTTTACATTGTTTCTTTGTAATAAATCTTCAAATCCCATGATGTATTTTGCATTGATGAAAATACACAGCTGGATATAACACATTCCAAACGTCTTGTAGCTATAATGACTAGCATGTATGGTGTTATACACTGAAAAATTTGGTCTGCTTTAATTGCATTATCTAATTCACAAAATGGCAATTAAATATGTTCATGATACCAGGACACTCACTGTTTATGTACCTGAACAAACTCTTGAAACTTTATCACATTATAGAATGATACAATGACAATAACATATTAAATGTAGGACCTTGAGTGAGTCACACAAGATATAATGTTTATTACCTATTTATAGAGAAACAACTTTGGGTTCTGTGATTTATAAAGGAGTTTTAGTTCTAAAATTCTGTCTATCTATTCCAGACAACAAATTGATGGGGAAGTGTTGGGTAGCTGCGGGGGTCCCCAACAGTGTCAGGACAGAAGTTCTTTTCTACCTCCAAGGCCGCTGGGGTACAGATGAAAGCTCACAAGTCCAGTGCGGTTCCAAAAAGACTTTTTAATAGTACAAAAGCTCTACCATTATAATCCAATTTAATGAAAGAACTCTAGATCTGGTCAGAACTTAGACCATACAAGAGAGTCCCAAGTCTCTGACCAAAGAGAGAGAATCTCACCCGAGAGGAGTCCTACCCAAAAGAAGGGGCGAGTGCCTCAAGTCAGTCCCTTTATATACACCAAAGTAATACTGTTGAAAGGGAGGGTCCTGTCTGCAAAGAACCCTAAAGAGCTTCTAGATAGTAGAAGAGTGTAGAAGGGTGATACCACACACTATTATACCTATTATAAACAAAGGAGTATGCCCAGGACTGATCCCTTCTTCTGAGACTATCTCTTATGTAAAACACTGGAGAGATAGGGGGCTGGTATAATGTAATACATCTTAATTTCATGGGATTCATGTAATCTAGATGGTACCCACATGGTCCTTCTTATTTATTTTCTGCACCAGGGTGATTCTGAGTATCTTGTTCTCCATATACTGAAAGGGTCACACTCGCCTGCATGAGGGCAAACTAGTATGACCTTTCCTATAATCTTAAGGATAGTCTCAATGTAGCCAGGATGGCAGTCTTCTGGTAAATTCTAACTGTCCCTTGCTGGGTGCAGTGGGCATTAAGAGGAGCTGTGCCCAATCTAGATAACATAGAAGTCTTAGTAGATGTATAATAAGTCAGAAGTTATTCAGAGTCAAGGTGACTTCTGTAACTGCAACACCCTCTATCAGTGCTTGCATAGAAGATCTCATTAAAATGAACCTTGGCTTAAGAACATGTAAATAGATTAAGCTGTGAGTGAAGCTCCCAAGCTAACTAAGCCTATCATCCAGCAGGGAAGGGTATAAAATGCCATTAGCTTAAGAAATAGTACTTCCTTATGACATTGGAAAATCAATGGCAATGCTTAAATCTACAGTCAGTAAATGTACTCTGAAACAGCTAAATAAAAATCACAAAAACATGCAGTTAATTTCACATAAAACATTATCAGGGGTTGTAAGAATATTGTAGATATTATCATATATTTATATTTGTAAGTTGTAAATTGATAAACATGCATCTTAAAAAATTAAATTGTCATTCCAGTTTGTTTAGGAACTATATAATTATTTTTCTTTCCAAAAACTGCAATGAAACAAGCAAAATGTAGTATAGAAAAATCACGTATTAAACTCTCTCAGTCTTTCCAGACATATATATTAACTTGTCTACCAAAAGGTATTTGTTAATTCATTTAGCCCAAAACATTATCTTGAAACCTCACAGCTGGTTGCAAATCCATTCTTTCACAAAGCCATATACCTGCAGGCAACTCAGAGAAATATTCAGGCTCAACTTGAAGCAACTGCAACAGGAAGTTAATCTTTAACTTAACTTCCTAGTTCTCACTCATATTGAATCCACCCTTTATAAACATTTTGGCACCCCCTGCCAAAATACTGTGAAATCTTAGAAGTCAAGGGAAGAAAAGTATCAATAGAACAATTATGGAGTATTAGAATATTTGGTTGGAAACCACTGCATCTTTGACTCCTTTGCTGACAGCCTACTATGTTGAATTTCGATTTCAGAAAGTTTGCTGTTTTCTTTTCTTCTTTTTCTTTAAATCTGTCACTGTGATATATAGTTACAAGGCTATTTATTTATGAACAGGGTTTAGCCACAAAATGTTCCAACACTCATCCCTACACCAGTCTACTACCACCAATGTCCCCCTTTTCCCTCCTGTTGCACACCCCACACCCCCAGCCACCCTATCTCTATGGCAAGCACTTTTCCTCTCTCTCTCTCTCTCTTTCTTTCTTTCTTTCTCTCTCTCTCTCTCTCTCTCCCCATCTTCCACTGGGCATTATGGTTTGCAATAAAGATACGGAGAAGTTATCATATTTGTTCCTTTACCTATTTTCAGCACACAATTCTTATTCAGAGTGATCATTTACAACTGTATTTGTCCTAGTGGTCCTTTTCCTATCCCGACTATCTTTTTCTCAAACACTCTTGGCAAGCTTCCATCCATGAACCAATCATCCTGGTCTTTGTTTCTACTGTCTTTGGGTATTGGTTTCATATTATGTCCTTTTTATATTCCATGAATGAGTGCAATCATTCTATAACTATTCCTCTCTTTCTGACTCATTTCTCTCAGCATGATGCTCTCTTTGTCCATCCATTTATAAGCAAATTTCAAAATTTCATTTTTCCTAACAGCTACATAGTATTCCATTGTGTAGATCTACCATAGTTCCTTTAACCAGTCATCTGTTCTCTGACACTTGGATTGTCTCCAGATTGTGGCTATTGTGAATAGTGCTGCAATAGACATGGATGAGCAGATGGCATTTCTGCTGTGTGTTTTTGAAATTCCTGGGTAGATACCTAGAATTTATATTTATGGGTTGTACAGAAGCTCAATTTCTAGCTTTTTGAGGAATACTATATTGTTTTCCATACAAAAATTGACATTCCCACCAACAATGAAGAAGAATCCCTTTCTCCATGCATCCATGCCTGCAGTGGAGCAAAAAGCCAAGGATCAAAAAGCCTTATACACCAAAGTAATCCAACAGGGAGGGTTGTGTCAACAAAGAACCCTAAACAGAGTGTAAAAGAGCAGTGCCACACCCTATTGCAGGTATAAACAAAGGTTAGCCAAGGACTAATCCCGAGATTATCTCTTATATAAAACACTGGAGAGAGAAAGAGGGCTGATATAAAGTAATACATCTTAATTTCATGAGCTTCATGTAATCTAGATGGTACCCTCAATGACCTTATTATTATCTGCTCCAGGGTGATTCTGAGAGTATCTTGTTCTCGTGTACTGAAAGGGACACACTTGCCTGCTTAAAGAAAACTAGTATGATCCTTCCTATAGCCTTCCTATAGTCTCAACGTAGCCAGGGTGATAGTCTCCTGGTAAATTGTAACTGTCCCACGCTGGGTGCAGTGGGTATAAAGAGGAGCTGTGCACAATCTAGAAAACATAGAAGTCTTAGTAGATGTATAAGTCAGAAGTTATTCAGTCAAGGTGACTTTTGTAACTGCCACACCCTCTAGCAGAGTTTACATAGAAGAGAGGTCTCATTAGAATGAATCTTGTCTTAAATAGATTAAGCTGTGAGTGGGCAAAGCAACAAAGCTCCCAGATTAGCTAGATCTGTCATACAACACAGAAGCTTCTTAGTTTAATGTAGTCCCCTTTGTTTACCTTTGCTTCAATTGCTTGGTCAGTGGTGTTTCATCTTTGAAGATGCCTTTAGCTTCAGTGTCCTGCAGATTTCTGCCCTCATTTTCCTTCATGTACCTCATGAATTCATGGTTGATATAGAGGTCCTTAATCCATTTTGATCTGACTGTTGTGTCTGGCTTAGAGAGGGTCTGAGTTCATTTGCTTGCATATAGCTGTCCAGTTTTCCCAGCACCATTTGTTGAAGATACTTTCCTTCTTCCAATTCATATTTTGTGCTCCTTCCAGCAATGTATGTACATTCAATAAGAAACTTAGCCCATTATTTAACAAGAATAAAATATGTTACCAAGACATACTTTGTACATGTGAAGATAAATCTTGTTGCATCTCTACTAAATAACAAGGGTTTTGTATATTTATTTTATTTTTTTAGAGGAACATTTTTTATGACATGGTGATATGACATGGTGGTTACAGATCACAACACAGAGCATACATCAACACTTGTTTACGATAATACTAGAATGAAAGAGAATTAAGTGTCTGTTACTTTCTCCATAACCTAGGAGGCACCAAAAGCCAAGTTCATCTGTTAAACTTCCATTGCTCAAAGCTATTTCAGCAGGAAAAATGGCAAGACACCTTCCCAGGTTTTAAACTTCAAAGCCATCTTTGATACCCTTTCCTTATCAGGCTCTTGCCTACATGCCCCTTTAGTCTTCATTCCTTCCCATTATTTCTTAAATCCTTTCCAGGCTTTTGTATATTAAAAATGTAAATTCTATGCATAACAAAATCAGGAAAACTGACCTGCATTTGTTTTATATTTTAAAATGCATGGCTTCACTTCCTAGAAAGACAGAAACATCAATATTTGTTGGTAGTGATGATAGTGTTTTACTGGAGGAAAACAAGGAACACAATTTTAATAAAATAGTCAAGTCTAGATGTGCTACAAAAAATAATAAAGACTTTCCAAATATCCAAACCGATATCTCTTAATGGAAATCTCAGATGAATATTACTTCTAGGATTATTGTTCAATTGTTATCATATATGCTAGTTATATTTTTAATTTTCAGGAGTTACTCCTGATGGTGCACGGGGACCATATCGGATGCCGGGATTGAATCCCGGTTGGCAGCGTGCAAGGCAAACACCCTACCCGCTGTGCTATTGCTCCAGCCCCTGATATTCCTTTTGATTTTTTCTTTTTGGGTCACACCCGGCAATGCTCAGGGGTTTCTCCTGGATCTACATTCAGGAATTACTCCTGGCGGTGCTCGGGGGACTATATGGGATGCCAGGGATCGAACCCAGGCTGGCACTGACCAGACACGTACAAGGCAAATGCCCTACCAGCTGGACAATCGCTGCTCCTGCCCCCTGATATTCCTTTTTTGATGGTTCAAACCACACCCTGGAGTACTCGGCATTACACTTGGGGATCACTCTTATTGGGGCTCTGGAGACCTAGTGGTGTATCAGGGACCCACTAGGCAAACACTGCCTATTGTGCCATGTCTCTGTCCCTCTGATTAAATCAGGGGCTATTCCTTGTTCTATGCTCAGGAGCCTCTCTCTCCTGAGCATGACTCACAGACATGGGGCAGAGCTGCTACTGGCTCTCACTGTGCCCAGCCACTCACGAGGCGCCCAGGAAGGATGGTGGGTTCTAACCCTGGCCTGCCACCCCAGCAGAGCCTCACAACAAGCCAGAAGACCCCCCCACCCCATGAGGGGTCTCCATATTCCACATCCGGACTTCCTCCTCATCAGAACTCCACCCAGCAGACTAGCCTATCACAGCCCGGCTTGTGCAGCCATGTGCAGTTCATCAATAAATGATGGATTTTTAGATGACTACAAGAGTATGCTACCCACACGACAGAGCCTGGCAAGCTACCCATGTCGTATTTGATATGCCAAATACCAGTAACAGTTATAGACCTCATTCCCATGACCTCATGGAATGGTTTGAGGCTCTTTATGTTCCTGGATCTAGCAGGTGCCCTTGGGCTCTACTTGCATGAGACAGGACATATGGAGATGTTACTGGTGCCCGCTCAAGCAAATCGATGATGAACGGGAAGACAGTGATACAGTGATACAGTGATGCTCAGGAGCAGGGCTGGGTGCCAAGGATTGAAACTGAAGCCAGTAGGAAGCAAGGCAAGCACCTTAACTTCTAGACTATATTTCAATCCCATTATTTCCCTTTCACCCCTAGCAGAGCCTCGCAACAAGCCAAATGACCCCCACTCCACGAGGGCCTCCATTTTCCACATCCGGACTTCCCCCTCGTCAGAACTTCACCCAGCAGACCAGCCTATCACAGCCCGGCTCACGCGGCCAAGCGGCTGCGCCGGTTCATCAATAAATGCTGGATTTTGAGATGACTACAAGAGTATGCTACCCCGCACGGCAGAGCCTGGCAAGCTACCCATGTCGTATTTGATATGCCAAATACCAGTAACAGTTATAGACCTCATTCCCATGACCTGATGGAATGGTTTGAGGCTCTTTTTGTTCCTGGAGCAAGCAGGTGCCCTTGGGCTCTACTTGCATGAGATAGGACATATGGAGTTGTTACTGGTACCTGCTCGAGCAAATCGATGATAAACGGGAAGACAGTGACAGTGAAACATTTGGGACATAATGAGAGTAGTCCTATTAAATAGAGTACCATTTAAATTTATTTATGATCAGGGGGTTGAATGAATAGTACAGTGGGTGGGGTGTTTATCTTGCATATCTCCAATCCTAGTTCTATCTCTGACACCATACATGATGCCCCTATCTCCCTAGGAGTGATTCCTCACTGTAGGGCCTTTAGTAATCTCTGACCACGGCTAGGTGTGAACCACCCCCAAGTGTTCTTGATCAAAATAGTAAATTGTCTTTCATACTGGAAATGTATTTTACTATTTAATGTGTATCTATTGTGCATGCATACTTATCTATATGAATGTGTATTCTTAGAAAGCTCTGTTAGAAGATTCTGACTACTTCCTCAATTTATTCACTGAGTTATTATCTACTCTTCCATAATTGATTGTTTTCTTTTGCAAATAGAAAATTGCTCATGAAGAGAGTTGATCATTTTAATAAGTCTACTAATTCTAAATTAGTATGTCATGAACTTTGGCAAGATAGTTACAAAAGCAAAGGTTTGGGTACAACTCATAATTTTAATGAAAAATGAATTTATAAGAAAAAATGAGATAGATACTATATGCACTATAGAATACTATGAGCTATGAAAACTGAAATTATCCCTTTACCACACATGAAAAATTGATATCGTTATTCATTCATCTATCACATAATTAGTTTCTTTAAATTCTAAATAAAGTTAGGTGAAAATGCATTTTTTGATATGCAAGTGATTTTATTTCCCTTCTATTAAAAACTCAGAAGGAAAATTGTTATCATATATGCTAGTTATATTTTTTAATTTTCAAAGAATATTTATATTGCTTTACATAATAGTTGAACCATTTACATTTTGGCCATTAGTGTGCAAATTTTTCCCCCTTATCCAGATCCTCAGCCAACTCATGCTGTTTTGTTTCTTTTTGATAATAGCCATTTGAACTGGAATAAGTTGGCAGCTCATTGTGTTTTTCGATTTACATTTCCCTGGTGATTAGTAATATTGAGAATCTTCATGTAACTGTTGGACTTCTGTAGGAAATATCTGTATAATTCTTCTGACAATTTTAATAGAATTATTTTCTATTGTGTTGATTGAGTTCTTTCCACATGTTGATAAAAAACTCTTATCATCATAGACTTGCAAATATTTTCAACCACTCTGTGAATTACCTTTTAAATTTGTTGCTTGCTTCCTTTGTTGTGCAGAAGCATATTCATTAGATATAATTTTGTTTATTTTTGTCTTTATCAAATCCAAAGTTATTGTGAACAATGATGTAAAGCATTTTAACCCTATGTTTTCTTCTAGAAGTTTTGTGATTTTATATCTTATATTCAAGGCATTAATCATGCTTGAGTTGACTTTTGTGTCCCTTTTCTGTCAATAGAGATTTTAAAGCATAAGTTAAATAACAGTTTTAAAAAACTTGATTCTCAGTTATAGAAATTTGATTTTGTGAGTGAAAATAGTTTTGACATTTTATAAATCATAGCTGGAGAACCATAAGTAAAGTTTAGATAATAAATAAAGTTGCTGAATAATGCATGTATATCCAAGTTAATTTATACCCTCAAATAAATTTAGCTTTTACTAGTTGAAAGAAGAGTCAGAGAATAAAACTGAAGCTGGTATATTTGTTTGGTACTGTGAAGAACTTGCTTAACCCTCTGCGCTTCAGATAAATCTGTGTAAATGTAAGAGCAGTGGGTCTTACACTTCACTGCCAGTGCTACAGGGCATCTTCACCTGGAGTTGTACACTAAATCCTGGAAATCACAGTAATAAAATGTCCTGCCTTTCTCAGAGCTTCTGGTAAAAGCTTGTTTTTTTCTGAGCCACAAAAGTGTGTGCAAATAAAAAGTATTGTTTAAACATTTTCTTTTTTGACAAGACATCTTTCTCCAGAGTATTGTAGTCTTTTAACATCACAATAATTAAATCTACAGTCATCTGTCTTGTTAGTTTAACTAATCCAAGAAGGTCAAATAGGTACAATTCAAACTAGTTGCCTAGGTTAAGCTAACAGTGTCAGAACAATGGACGGCATCTCTAAATTGTAAACTTCAAAAGCATCAAGGTTTTATTTTAGCCTTGGAGAATATCCATACATTCTGCAATATCAGACTGCAAATCCAGACATCTTCCTATCTACATTAGAAGTACACTTCCCTCCTGGTAGGGCAGAGTCTGAAAGGCATAAAGGATCATATACACAGGAATATATACCAGAGTCTGTCTTTCCAGACCACCTATTAATGGTCAACCATTACATATGGCTGTTAAGTTGATCCTGTAGTACATTTGACCTTCTTACATATGTTTATCCCATGAAGAAAGTTTACTACTAAAGCCAGAATATTTATTATTGATTAGAAGAAAAATCCTGTCTCTGAAACCAGAGCACCTTTCCGCTTAAGTTAGGATGAAGTCATAAAGTTGACTTGTGAAAATTAAACTGTCAGCTGTTGAGGAAACCTCTTCCATGCACTCATGAGGAAATTGAAATTCATGTGCCAAAATCTTCTTGAAGACAATGATTAGGTGTGCATACCTGGAGGATGACAATCTAAAGAGTAACAGCTATCACAAAACTCTCAAAAGCCAAACACCAGGTATCATGAATACAGTTCAGGGAAACCAGTGTGTGGACTGAAGACCACTAAATACCAACCAACACTTCATGTCATATTCTCAACACGTACCTTAATTCTTAAATTGATGTTGTTCTGAGGTGTCACAGTTTATAATACTACTTGAAGTCGTTTGGCAGTTGCTGAGTTACTACTCAATTCTTCTTCCACTATCCTGTGGGCACTTCCACTTCTCGCTATCCAATACATGGTTTAGATCTCACTCAAGGAGAAAATAAGTGGAAGGCAAAGAATATTCAGCATAGATCCGAATTATACAAATCCTAAAACATTTGATGTCCTGAATAATATTACTACTTTGGTATGACACTTGATGTTTATTGTCAAAAACTTAGTTAAGTGATTTTAAATAAGTCACAGTAATTTTGTTATCATGAAATTAATAATTTCCGTGTAAGCATAGGAAACTTTTTCTTCTAAATGTAATTCCATTTGACTTCTACATTTATGAGGAGAAGCTGATTATAGTATAGTTTACAATTTGTGCCTAGGCGTGGGCCGTATATTTATGCCTCTAAATACATATGCACATTAATGAGGGAATTACTTTTCTGAGGATATTTTTGGGTAAAGCTGTTTTCAACCTTTCATTTATTTTCTAACTAGTACATTATTTTATTTGGTAATTGTATTGCTGTATTACATAGATGAAGAAGCCACTATTAATATTTACTTCAGTGACAGCATGGTTTACAAAAGACTGAATTCATTTAATTGCATGCTAGTTTATCCCTATTAATCCTCCAAAAGTTCTTGCAGATTTAGTAGGAAAACATATGTGAAAATGCTTTTTGTAAGGCATTTAGTTTTATTCAAGACTTTTTGTTTTTTTTTTCCTTTGCTTTTTGGTTTTCACCGGTGATGCTCAGGGGATTACTCCTGGCTCTGCACTCAGGAGTTATTCCTGGCGGTGCTCGGGGACCATATGGGATGCCGGGGATTGAACCCGGGCTGGCATGCTGGCTGTGTGCAAGGCAAACACCCTACCTGCTGGACTATCACTCCGGCCCCAGTATCCAAGACTTTTGAAGCCTTGGAATTACACCATTCCCAGGCATCACCAGTGTGGGCCACATACTCCCCAGCACCACAGGCTCTCAAGCAGTGCCATAGCTTTGGGCTATTGCAAGGAACTGCCAGTTTGGTTGAAACAATCATGGGAGGGGCCCCAAAATATTTGTGTCTGCTTGGGAGATCCCCCTAAGAAATAAAGGATGCAACTTATTTCATTTTTTATAACATTGAAATCTTTTTCTTGTGAACAAAATAATAGGCGAATCAATAGAAAACTATTTTAATCCTAGGAAAAGTTTTTGTAAACATTTCAATCCATGTATTTCTGAACAATTTTGAAAAATAAAACTTATAAATATGTGTGTATACATCACATTATGTGTTTACATAGGAAACAATTATATTTCCACCCTCTAGGTAATTTTTCTATTAATTTGTTTTGAATCTAATGACAGAAAATTGGTCATAGATAATGGTCTTAAGATTTTAAGAATGTTACATTTTCCCTTAATTAGATGACCTTTTCTTCGTTCTCTTGGATTATCTTCTTTCTAGTTCAAAATATCACCACATGAGCCTTCATTATTCTGGTATATAAATAGCTAAAAAATAAAATTCATATGCTTCCATTCTTATTTTATGAAAACAATAGTCTATATCAGAAAATTTTCATAAGTACTAGTTATAATGAATGAAACTGAATAATTGATATACTTGTTGAATATATACAGTTACTATATATTTTAATATATTGCAAAATAATAAAATATATAGAAAAATAACTAAAATGAATTAAAATTAAGATAAAGCTGCAATAAATATGTAGCATTGTTGTGTGACACACCCTACTGAGCCTTAGCCTCCAGCTATACTTAGCTTATGTGGGGAGCTGGTTCCTGCTTTTGGGGAATCTCTAGAGCACACACAATGGGAGTTTGGGCAGGAGTGGACAGATTTCATAATCTTATACAGCATAAATATTTTTTGTCATGAATCTCCTTTGCCTCAGATCAGTATACTGTTCCCAATGGTCCCCGCGTGGAACATACATGTAGATATCCCAAGAGAACTTAGCCACATTGGATCAACCATATTGTAATCAATTCTCCTAGTTCAAAGACATGCCAATGTGTCTGTGGGCAAACTGACATGTCTCTGACTCTAAAGGTAATTCCAAAGTGAATTATTCTGATCGATTTGGGACCTTAGTGGAATCCAGAGTCTGGAATCTGCTAGCTGTATATTCATGGTAAAAAAAGTATTAATGGGGCGGGGCGATAGTTCAGCGGGTAGGGCGTTTGCCTTGCACGCAGCTGACCTGTGCCGGCCTGGGTTCTATCCCTGGCATCCCATATGGTCCCGAGCACCACCAGGAGTTATTCCTGAGTGCAGAGCCAGGAGAAACCCTGAGCATTGCCAAGTGTGACCCAAAAAAGCAAAAAAAAAAAAAGTATTAATGCCATTTCCTACAGATTACATTCTGAACTGCTTTTTGATCAGAGATGCAGCCCCTCCTCTCTCTGCTAGGGAGATTTTGCCTCTGGAAATCAGCTCTGGCTTTTGTGAAGCTTGAGCCAAAGGCCCACCTAAAGATCTCCCTTTTTTTTTCTTTTTGGGTCGCACCTGCATTTGCTCAGAGGTTACTCCTGGCTCTGTATTCAGGAATGCTCCTGACGGTGCTTAGAGGACCATATAGGATGCTGGGGATCGAACCTGGGTCCAGTCGCATGCAAGGCAAATGCCCTACCTGCTGGACTATAGCTCTGGCCCCAAGATCTACATTTACCTGGCTTTGTCTCTAGATAGCCCTAACCCACGATGGGCTGGGCTGGAAGATTTTGGCGGGAATCTCTCTATAAAATAAGCTAGGAAAAGAAGGGGCCTTTTTGCCATTTTGGCTTCCTTTGGCATTTGCTTCTCTCAGTCCTCTCCGTTCTCTGTTGAGCTTCAACACGTGGTGGCAGCAATCTTGGCCTATACATTGCCAGGGCCTAGCTGCGAATCCAGAGTCTGGGGTTTTTCCTGTTCTTGGATTTTATATCAGAACCTGTGCTAGCAAAGTCTTTTAAAATCGCACCAGATTCCTGAGTTTTTATCCATTATTGGCCAGCTCGGAGGTAGAAGGGAACTTGTTTCCTGGTATCATTGGGGACCCCAGCGGTCCCCGACATAATATGGCTGAAAGTATCTTTAATACTTGTTTGAAAGTTAATTTTGTTTATTTGGGGTCAGAGGTCTCGTGTCTTACACTAGGCAGTGCTCAGGGAAAAGTAGTTTAAAATAAAATTTGACTAACAAAATCTGATTAGCATTCACTGATTTTAGAAATATAAGTGGTAGTAATTTATGCCAGGCCCAGATACCTCATTCATAATATTTTACAGATTAAAAGGTATTGTACATTAGTGATTTTTTTTCTGAGATAATTCTACGATAGTCCAAACTCAGTTAATACTTAATTTTCAAGACCAATGACTTAATGATAAAGTCACTTTATAGCAGGACACCATACCAAGTAACAAAGATTAATTAGGTCTTTTCCAAGTGTGCCATGTGTAAAGAATTCTTAATTACAGAGATCCCTGTACATTTATGTGTTAATGTGACCAGGTAGTCATCATGAAAGACTGAAAATGATTAACATGTTGCTGTATAAGTCAGATAAAATGTTCCACAGTTGATAGAGACAGAGACATTCAGGACATTGTAAAAACACCTGCCCAGAATATTGTTTCTCAACACTGAAAATTATAAACAATTATCAAGAGTTTTATCTCACTGTTCACATAATTCTGACTTAGAGACAGATAGATTTTGTTTCATTTTTTTTTTAGTAGTAGAATCATTGAATAATTAGGGTGTGCTGAAATTTAGAGGGGCTTTATTTTTTCTTCTATGTATGTGCTGCAAGTATTTCAGCAGTATGTTTCTAAAAGGG
>JAJIBD010008599.1:0-42922 GCA_021461705.1 Cryptotis parvus | reverse complement strand
TTTGCTTTTTGCTTAGAATTAAACCAAATATTTAATAAACTTGTTTTGAATATTTAATGGTAACATAATATTCCAAAGAATGTTGCCATGTATTTGTATTTATAATGCAATTTTCAAATAGCACAGTAATTGCACATTTGCCCTGTATATAAGATCCTGGGATCAATCCCTGGCTCTGCAGAAACAAAACAAAACAAGAACTAAACATTTCCCCCTTGGAAATACACTTCAGCAAGATATCTTCATGGAAGATAACTCCATTAGTCACCTAAAGATCCTTTTGTACTGTGTGAACTGAACTGGTTATTGCCTCAGTCATGTTCATATAATTCACAAATAATAGTACAATTGGGTAAAGTTATTGAAAGCATCTTTTCAACACTCCTTTGTTTGAGATATTGTCATTTGTGTGTGTGGGGGTGGGGGGGTGTAGCCCAAGGAGCACACCTGACAGTGCTCAGGACTTAACTCAGTTCTGGGCTCAGCGAGTCACTCTTAATGGTGCTCCTGGGAGTATATGGGATTCTGGGCATTGAACCTGGGTTGGCAGCATGCAAGACAAACCCTTAAACCCTATACTGTATCTTCAACCCTATTTGAGATGTTTTCTATAGACCTTTTGTACCTAAACTCATTTAAGCACACCCTGTTTTAATCCCTCTATCTGGTTGGCTGACACAGTTCACACCCTACTTTGTGAACTGTGTAGGGTGCTGAATATCCCTGTTCCACCTAATAAAGTGAGCTATTCCCTTGAAGTGGTTCATGGAGACATCTTTGTGGGTGCTCTACTTCCTTTGTGGGTGCTTTGCTTTCCTTCTTCATGGGTGTTCTACTCACTCAGTATCCGATCTCACCAGTGACATCAACGTCCCTCATCAGTGACATCAACACCTTTTGCCACCTTAGTGAAAATCCTTAGATCCTTCTAAGGCTTTCGAAAATCGCATCCTTCCATCTATAAATTTAGTAGTCAAGAATATTAAAAAAAACACAAATAACTATTGCCATCTAAGCTCTTTTAGAATTGTTATCTGGTGTTTACATTAACATAGTTTGTCCTGTTTTGATAGATGTTTTTAGGTAAGTTACACCTTTCAGAAAAATCAGTTCTCTCACACATTCATCTCCAATTTTGGTATTATTTTCACTGGTTTTCTTTTTTTTTTTTTGGGTCACACCCGGCAATGCTCAGGGGTTACTCCTGGCTCTGCACTCAGGAATTACTCCTGGTGGTGCTCGGGGACCATATGGGAGGCCGGGGATCGAACCCGGGTGGGCCACATGCAATGCAAATGCCCTACCCACTGGACTATATCGCCTGGCCCCTTATTTTCACGGTTATAGTGAGTTTCCTTATGCATTCATTCACAGTTGCTCCTATATGGTTTTAATGGGTGAGTTCCTAACAGAGAAGGTATGAGGATTACTATCTGCTTACATCTTTGCCAATTCATTGTGTTGCTAAACATTTGGATCTATGGTGAAAAAGTGTTACAGCAATATAAATTTAATTTTCATAAAGTGAGTAAAGTTGAACATAGTTTTCAAAACCTTTTTTACTTTTGCTGTACATTAAAACTCCTATTCCTTAACTCTTCTATGATATTGGTGTTTTTCTTTGTGATTTGTTAAGAGTTCTATATATTAGGAAAATGAAGTCTTTGTGATCTGAGTTGCTTTTTTGGTTTGTTTGTTTTTCTTTGGGGGCCACATCAGTCAGAACTCAGAGGCCATCCCTGGCTCTGTGCCCAGTAGTGTCTTCTGCATTATTTGGGTAGGGGGCCACATTTTTGGTGTCAGGGCTTAGAATTGGGGTCAGCAGCAAGACAAGCACCTTGACTTCTCTACTATCTATCTGCCCTTTCAATTTGTCGTTTTAAATAGTTAAATTCCTTATGTCTGAGTCTGTGCATTTAAATCAGGCACATTTTAAGGAGGCGATATTATGGCTGAAAAATAAGGGGTTAGCTGTAAATGTTACTAAAATTAGTTCTGAAAATAATCTGAACATAATTATATGGGTGAAGGTTAGGTTAGGGTCTTTCCTTTTCCCTATGGAAAAGACATTTCAGCTAAATATATGGGAGAATTTTCTCTTATTAGGCGAACATTAGAAACGGGCATACTTGGCATTAGCTGGATTTTTTAATTCATAGATCTTCTATTGGCAAAGCAAACCCTTGTTCATGTTTATTGTACATGTACAATATTATATGACAGTATGTAATGCAATACAACATTACATGTACAATATTAACACAGTACAGGTACTCAGTGTTAATAAATGAATCTTTTTATTTTTTTATAATTTTTTATTATACCACAGTGAAACATACAGTTACAAAAATGTTCATAATTGGTTCTTGGTAATACAGTATTCCAGCACCCATCCCTCCACCAGTGCCCTATCCCCACCACCAGTATACCCACACTCCCTCCCGCTACCCCCCCCCAGGCTGCCTCAGTAGCAGGTATCCCTTTTCCTCTCTGTCTCTCTCTGTCTCTGTCTCTCTCTCTGTCTCTGCATCTCTCTCCCCCTTCTTTTCACATTGCGGCTAGCCCTGCAGACATAATAAATGAATCTTTTGAAAAGAAATACTAACCCTTATCCATTTTTATTGTATAATATAGGTACTTAGTGTTAATAAATGAGTCTCTGGGTGATCTGGAAGGGTAGCTCAGTGAGTTTCTAATATCTTTTTAAATTTGCATATTGTTTTTACTTTGTAAACACTAATTTCTGTGTCTTCAGGTAATGATTTTATTTAACGGTAAATTTATAGTTTTTCCTGTCTTACTTCCTAATCCTTATCTCTCTTTTCCCATTTGCTCTGAAGTAACATGTACATTCTTCTATTTCTCCATCCTTAAATCATCATCCTGTTATTTTTGCCTCCCAGTTCTCTCTCACTTTCTCTTTTCTCCTGTATGTTCAAGCACATAACTTATTTTCATAGTTTGTTTTATAAAATTGGATCACTTTTTACATTCCTTTCTTCATCTTATGATTTCTCAGTCAGTAATAATTAGCAGAATGTCAGTTAGATTATCACCAGGTCATTTATTTAATGAATGAACAAAGCTATACCATTATATAAGAAATTATTCCTTGCTACAGCTTTAATTTTGTTTCTAATATCTTGTTGATGGACATTTACTTTGTTTTACATTTTTGTCACTGTGAGAGATAAACACTCAGAAGTTGGGGGCTGGGGAGATAGCTCAACATGAGTCTGGAGTGTATGCCTGCCATGCTTGTGGCCCTGAGTATAGATCTTCCTGGTATAGATCTTGCCCTGCCTCACTCTCCACCCCCATCCTCAGCCCTGCTCTCACTCTGTGGTTGGCTTCCAGCACTGCTGGTTTGAGTAGTACTGCATGGAAACCAATATGCCAGAACAGTCAGGCCACACAGCTAGGCCTTACAGCACCAGGAATTGGCCTCACTAACATTTCCGGGGAGGAGATGCCTAAAAGATGCAGGAGTAGGATTTTTTGTTGCAAAAGATGTGCACATATTCAATCATAACAGTAACTCTTAAATTTATTTCCAAAATCAACGGCATGCAGTGATCTCTTTTGAAATTGAATAAGATGTTAGAATATACTCATGTGCCCCCTTTTGCAGTTGTTATAGGATTTATTGAATTTTGAAATAAAATTTTTTGTGGTGTTTGAGTTTTGGCCACACCCAGTGATGCTCAGTGGTAACTCCTGGCTCTACACTGAAGAATTACTCCCTGGGCATGCTCTGGGGACTATATGGGATTCTGGGGTTCAAACTTGTGTTGGCCTTATGCATTGCAAGCACTATACCTGTTTTATTGTTGCTCTGGCCCTTCTGAAAAATAAAAAACTTTATCTGAAGAATTAGCTTTATAAAATTCCATTTCTGTATCCTGAGTAACTGTGTTTTTTAATTATAAGATAAAATTCCTTAAAGTTTTAATGCCTAATGCCAGTGTAATATTTTGATAGACTAGATAGCAAATAGAGTTGAGAAAAATTTAAAAACTGATTCTGTGAGTGAAGTTGGGAAAAAAAGGACATTTTGGTAATAGATTTTTATCTTTAAATTGGGTATTCCCTTGTTTCTGGGAGGATTAATTATGAGTCTCTCTGAATAGTAGTCTCTCAGCTTGAATGGATAAATATAGAGCTTCAGTGTTCCGAGAAGGAGAGCTGTAGAAAATGTGTGGGTAGCTGTTGTAGTTTTACACAGCAGATAACATCCAGAATAAAGAGTATATGAAAATGCTCATTAAGATTGTGTTCTTGAAGCACCATCAAATACAACACCCCCTATCCTGTGTTCAGAGCCATTCATAATCTTGCCAAGTTTACAGGTCTAATATGTTTCTCAACAAGTCAACACACTTTTTCCCTTAATCTTAGTTTTCTGGACCTGCCACATTCTTTCCCGGTGCCATTCATTTCCCCATCCTTTAGAAGCTGTGCATTTCCTGTTCTGCATCCTGTGAAGATGGATCACAGCCCAGTGTTCCAGTATTCAAGTGTTCTCTCCCTCTCGAAGCCTGTTTGACTCACTTTGCTCTCTTGTAGCATTTAACGACCAGTATTGATGTTTTAAATGTCTTCCATTTCTTCAGTATACACATTAAAGTTTGTACTGAGCATCTCTTGTGTGCAGCACTATTCTAAATGTTAGGTGTGCAGCAGTGAACGCGATCAGCAGTGTCCTGTGCTAACAGAGTTTATGTTGTGGGGAGACCTGGCTTAATAAATAAACTAATTAACAAGGGAATATCAGACAGTAAGGATCTAATAAAATATTTATGAAGAATGAGTCTTAGTTGCAGATGGCGAAAACCCACTTTGGTGAGTTTATATAGGAAGAAATATTTTTTCAAAAACAGTTTTGAGAGATTTTAAACAGTTTAGATTCTTTTGAGGGAAGTCAGAGAAAAACTTGGAGTCTATTTAGTTAAGAGCAATGCCAACGTAACATTAGTAGGCCCCATCGTTCAAGATTCATCTGCCTTTGCAATTGGGAACAAGTATGAGAATGTGCATGATCTTTGCTGAGTCTGAAATGCATTTCTGCTTCTGAAAGAATGTTGTTACCATTGAGAGGAGCTCCATTGTGCCTCTACTTGCTTCCTAATTGAAATAGCATGGGAATATGTTTGATTGACAGGGTACAGGTCATATACCTGCTTCCTGTTTGCAAGAGAGACTGGGAAAAATGAATTTCTGACTAAACCCGTGGTAGCAGGAATTATGGGAAATTATCTGAACAGTGGAAACTGTTTAAAGGCAGCTGAGTAGTTAAAAATAATAGGAAATTTGCTATGGGAGAGAGAGATTGCAGAGTAAATTTACCTTTGAGTCATCAGAGAAACCCTAAAGTTCAAAATACTTAGGTTCAGAGAAACCCTAAGTTTAAAATACTTAGGTTCAGACCTAAATGAAAAGGAGAAATCAAGGAGTAATGATATGGATTAAAAATATTACAGCAGAGGGAGTAAGTGTGAAAATCCTGGTTCTCAGTTAGAATGGGGATTTGGCCTAGGATGATGAATAAGCTGGGTCTGTTGGTGGAGCAGCCTGATGGCTGATGTTACTGGGGCGTGGTATGATAAAACAGATGAGAAAGTTTTTGCTTTAATTTGGGAAAAAGTTGGAGAAAGTGATGTTACTCCCCCCTTTTCTACCCAAGGGTATCCTACTGACAGTAGGAACGTAATTATTGATGTGGCAAAAGGGAAAGATTTCTGTTATTAACCCCAACGAGGCGGTTATTTTGGAGTAACTGGAGTTATTTGTATATCCTTTAGATGGAGAACAAGAGTTTCCAAAATAAATGAAGCAAAAGCACTAGAGATACTACATGGCCAGTGACTAGTCGGGAAATCTGCTTTTATTCCAGTAACCTGACCTGGAGAGCCTTGAAGGGAATCACTTCTCTGGGTTTGGAGAGACAGTAGGAGTTAAGGCACTTGCCTTCCATGCTACTGACTCCAGTTCAGTCCCTGGCCAGGTGTATGGTCCTCTGAGCACTGCCAGGAGTGAGCCCCGATCACCCCAGGGTTTCCCCTCCCCTAAAACATGAACAAAAGTTCTTTAGTTCTCTTGCCTTGACATAGAAACAGTGATTGATGGTTTCAGTTACTCAGTTAACTTGCATTGCAACCAGCTCCAGTGAGTGCTTCAGAATAATAAAAGATTTTGACCCTAGATGTGCACTGATCTTTTAGTTAAATGTATTATATAGAGAAGTGGTTGCAAACTGATATTTAGACTTTTGTTCTTGTTGTTAGGGATAAAATCAGGGCCTCATTCATACAAGTGAAACCTTTGCTCTACCTCCAAGCTATACCCTTAGTGTAGGCTTCTTTTTAAATCCCTTCTCACCACAGGGATTGGTGAGAGCTCAGCAGGCTGAGCACATGTTTTGTGTGCAGAGGGTGTGGGTCCAGGCCTTGGCACTACAGATGGTTCCTCAAGCACCTCCAAGCATGGGGTCAGTGATAGCCAGGATACATCAGGTATATCCATCCCCCAAACAAAAGGAAAACATTAACAGAAACTTTAAAAAAAATATTTTATTATACCACCGTGAGATACACAATTACAAAGATGTTCATATTTGGGTTTCGATCATACAGTGTTCCAGCACCCATCCCCTACCAGTGCCCATCTCCCACCACCATGTCCCCAATTCCCTCCCCCATGCCCTAGCCTGCCTCTGTGGCAGGTTCTTTATCTCTCTCTCTCTCTCTCTCTCTCTCTCTCTCTCTCTCTCTCTCTTACCTTACACATTATGGATTAGAATACATACATTTAGAGGTTATCATGTGTATCTTTTTGCCTGTATTTAATGCTCAGTTCTAGATTGGCATTAGCACTTTCAACAATTATTAGCACACTCTTCCATTCTCTGTATTACCTGACCTCTGTCTCCCACACGTTTGTGGTTTCCACCTTTGACAAGACCTCCTGATCCACGTGTAACAGAAACTTTTAAAAATCAATTTACCTTTGGAATAAGAATGGTTGCCACTCTGAATAAGTATGTTCTCATTCTTATTCATGCTCTTTCTGTTTCTGCACTCACACTGGGGCAGAAAATTCTTCAGCTCTTGAGTAGCATTTGTACTTTAGATGGACCAACAGGCCAGAGGTGGTGAGACTCTTCGCTCAGTTTCTCAGTGGTGGCACTTGCAGAGCTTGAACCAGAGTTCTTTGTGATCGAAGGACTCCCTTGTTCATTCTAAGATGTTTGGCAGTATCCCTCGCCACGAATTACCAGAGATCAGTGCCACCCTGCTCCAGCTGTGATCAGAAAGCTGTCTTTCAGCATTTTCATATCTCTAATGGTATCTTTTCTACCTATTCTTAAAACTTTAAGTTTTTAATATGCCTATTTTAACTATATATGATGATTTTATTCTGTTGGCATTTTGTTGACATTGTGTCTATGTGAACTGAACAGTGCGGAATATGACCTCTTTATATTTGAAACATTGTTTCAAAATGAGAAGACAAAAAAGTTTATTCTTTGAGTTGTTCCAGTACTACCTTTGTAATACCATGTCATATTCTGTGGGTGCAAAGGGGCCCCGAGGACAGTGTTGATGGGCTTGAGAGTTGAGTCCTCAGGAGCCCTTTCACCTGTGCTTCATTATACAGAAATGGGATTGTTTTATGAATTTGACTGGAGCCTCATCTGTGATTGCCAACTAGATGTGGTCAATTAAGGGGGCATAAAGATCTGTGTAGTGGAGTGGCAGACATTTTAAAAAAAGTGGGAGGCCGGAGCGATAGCACAGCGTGTGGGCGTTTGCCTTGCAAGCAGCTGACCCGGGTTCGATCCCCGGCATCCCATATGGTCCCCCAAGCACCGCCAGGAGTGATTCCTGAGTGCAGAGCCAGGAGTAACCCCCTGAGCATCGCCGGGTGTGACCCAAAAAGCAAAAAAAAAAAAAAAAGTGTTGACCAGGGTTGTAGTTTGGTGGTAGAGTTTGGTGGTTGTAGTTTGGTGGTAAGGCCCTGGGTTTGGTCCCTGTCAGAAATAAATAAAAAATAAATAACGCAGAAAATGCCAGTGCTTTATGCATAGTAAGGAGAAGTATTATTTCATAGAGTATTTGTGTCATTTGTCTCTGAATTTCATTTGTCTCTTTTTATACGTATCTATGTATTGAGCCTACCATTCTGGCTGCTTGTAGTTGGAAAAGTTCCAGAGCCATTGCAGGGGTTGGAGAAATAGTACAGGTGTTAAGACACATGCCTAGTATCCAGCCAACTCTGATTCAGTTGTAAGCATCATGTGGACCCCAAGAATTTCTGGGTTTACCCTAGAGGTTTCCAAGCATTGTTGGCATGTCTGGATAATCCCTGGCACCACAGATCCCCTTACATTGAACTACTGACCAGTTGACTGAGAATCGTTGGGAGGGGCTCTTTGGCTTCCTGAGTACCACTTAGGAGCACCCACTGTCCCGCTGAAGGCCAGCTGTTGAAAAACAGGCATTGATAATTCAACCCATTTGTTAATGGTTCCTATAACAGGTTAATTCTTTGCCAGTTTGCACATGGAATTCTCTGGTCTCAGGAATTGATTTTGGAGTGGGTACATGATCTCTCTTGGCCCAGTATACTGGAAGTGCTTTGGGGTAAGGCAGTTTTCATTCTTATATTTCATGAAACAAGAGCGCATGCTGCCATCTTAAAACCACCAGGGGAAAACCAGCCACTGAGGTTACAGATATTCTTGGAACATGAAACTGCTGAATTTAGTAGGAGGTAAAAGCCAGCTCTTACCTCTGGGCTGTGATTTTGGGCCAATTCATTTCTGTAATGAATTTATTTTGCTCTATGTGTAACTTAATGAGTGTAATAGACCTTATGGGTGTAGATGATGGTGGAAGTGCTTTGGAATAATTTTGGGGGGGCCATAAATTCTCTTTTTTAGGAAATGAATGAAGAACATACTGATCCCCCTTCTCTTCCTGAAAGTGGATTGGGACTGAGTTACTTCACAGATAGTTTTATTTGAGTGTAAAAATTAACATTTATATGGGGGCCAGAGTGATAACACAGTGGGTAGGACATTTGCCTTGCTCATGGAGGACCCGAGTTCTATCCCTGGCATCCCATATGGTCCCCCCAGCACCGCCAGGAGTAATTCCTGAGCGAAGGGCCAGGAGTAACCCCTGAGCATTGCCGGGGTGTGACCCAAAAAGCGAAAAAAAAATTAACATTTATAAATGTTTCATGAGTGTAAAAATCGACATGTATAATTAATCTTTATATCTTTTGTGATTCCAGGGGTGGAACTCTGGATTTAGTGTGTGTAGGCACCACTCTATGAATTGGCAAATGTTATCTATATATAGTTTTAATGTGTGTGTGTGATTTGGGGATGCACCTAGAAATGCTCAGGGGCCACTCCTGACTTGGTTCTTAGGGCTCACTTCTGGCAGTGCTCCACAACATGGCAGACAGCCATGTTGTGCCAGAGAGTGAAACTGGGCGTGCAAAATCTGCTCCAACTAATAGAGCATCTCCTGTGCCATCTGTTTAATGGCAGACAACCTGTGATGACATAATACTTACAAACTTTGGAGATTTGATCTTTTACTCTAGCTGTTCTTGTCCACGAGTTCCCACAGAATGGAGTCTTGAAGGCCAGTGTCAAAGAATAGCAATTTTTTTATTCAGATGAAATTTACTTACCACAGCATTTACCCTTTGTGATGTGGTTTAACCATGTTTGCAGAGTTCTGCACTATTTAATTCTAGAACATTTTCATCCTGGCTGAAAGAAGTCTTGTACCCTTTAGCAATCATTTGCTACTCCCCCATCCCCATCCACTGAAAATCACTAATTTCTTATATTTATGGATTTTCCCCCAATGCTTAACAATTTTTATTAAATGGAATATAATTTGTGACCTTCTGTAATTGAATTGTTTTCACTTAGCAATGGTTTTGTGTTTTGTTTTATGGATTTATTTTTTGTGTTGTGTGCTGGTGGAATCTCCACCCTGCCCCCTGCAGTGCTCAGGAGCTATTCCGGCTCCGTGCTCAGGGTCATATGTGGTACTGTGGATTCGAGCTGTGGTTTGGAAAGGTCAATGCCTTAGCTCCTGAACTGTTTCTCTGGCCCACTTCACATATTTTTACGGTTTGTCTACATTGTAGCAGGTTTTATGATTTTCATAATCTATAATCTTTCATTATGATGATATACATATTTTATTTATTCACTTGTTGATGGATATTTGGTTTGTTTTCATTTTGACTTTTATGAATAATGCTCTTCCAAAGATTATTGTACAGTTCCTTTTTGGTGTACATATATGTTCTTATTTTTGAGTGCATTCCTCTGAGGAGAATCACAAGGTCATAGGGCAGCTCTGTTTACATTTTTGAGAAACTATCAAGCTATTTTTTTTTGAGGCATCAATACCATTTTAAAATCCTATCAGCAATAATCAGCAGTAAAGAAGGGTTTTAATTTCCTTTGCGTTCTCAGTAACACATGCTACTGTCTTTTATTTTAGCATTCCTGGTAGGTGATAAGTAGTATTTAATTGTGGCTTTAATCTGCATTTCCCCTAATGACTATGTTGAATGTAGTGTATCACTATCACTTGTCTTCCCATTGTTCATTGATTTGCTCGAGCAGGCACCAGTAACATCTCCATATGACCCGTCACATGCTAGTGCAGCCCAAGGGCACCTGCTTGCTCCAGGAACATAAAGAGCCTCAAACCATTCCATCAGGTCATGGGAATGAGGTCTATAATTGTTACTGGTATTTGGCATATCAAATAAGACATGGGTAGCTTGCCAGGCTCTTCCTTGTATAACATGATGGCCACACGCAAAGGATATATCTGGATCCTAATTTCCCCACACAAAAATGAACTCAAGAGGCCAGAGCAATAGCACAGCAGGGAGGGTGTTTGCTTTGCACACAGCCAGCATGGGTTCAATCCCCGGCATCCCATATGGTTCCCCAGCACTGCAAGGAGTAATTCCTGAGTGCAGAGCCAGGAGTAACCTCTGAACATCGCCAGGCATTGCCAGGCGTCACCTTTGAATGTAGTGTCAAATGTTTATTAGCTATTTGTTTATATTCTTTGGAGAAATACCTAATCAAATCCTAACCCCATTTTCAAATCGGATTGTTTGTCTCTCTGTTCTGACTTTTAAAGAGTGGGCATGTTTTCAGACTTCTCTTTACTTCATATGACTTTGTTGTCTACTCATTGTTTAGACTGATTAGAGTTTCCCCCAAAGGCAGCTGTCATGTGTTTTTTAACATTTAGTTTGGCTAGTTTTGGTCAAGAGAGTATATTGTTTAGAAAAAAATGGGGAGCAGGGGGCCGGAGCGATAGTCCAGCGGGCAGGGTGTTTGCCTAGGTTCGATCCCCGGCATCCCATATGGTCCCCCGAGCACTGCCAGGAGTAATTCCTGAGTGCAGGGCTAGGAGAAACCCCTGAGCATTGCTGGGTGTGACCCAAAAAGAAAAAAAAAATGGGGAGGCATTGCTGTACAAAGACAATATGTTGAAGAAATTGTGAAACATCACTAATATAGATCAAACATGATAGGACCTCATGAGCTGATTAATTCCCACAGAAATCTTACAGAGCACGAAAGCCCAGGCTGCTGAATATGTCAACCAAATGCTGTTGATTGCTGGTGCGCTCCTTAAAAGTACATTCCCACATCAGAAATACAAGAAGCTTTTGTGCCTTGCAAGATTTTGCACATAACATTTTGATTATGTATATTTTATACTCCTATATCAGAAATTTGGGTGTGCAGATAATTCAGAGCTGGTTTAACTAGATCATATCAGTGACTTAAGTAACTATTATGTTTGCTTTTCATTTGCTTGTCATTTCAGTTATCGCCTTTTCAGGGTAGTGGTAATGTTGTCTGACTTATCCTTTCCCATTCTCCCAATCTATCCTGTTTTCCTTTTTCCTTTTCCTGTGGGGACCTCAGTTCTCGGCATAGTCCAAGGGTTTCTTTTCAGTTCCCATTTTCCATTCATTATTTTGGTTTGTTTTGGGCCACACCTAGTGATACTTAGGGGTTATTCTTGGTTCTGCACTCCTGATAGTGACCGGGGTAATCGGTTCAGGGTTCAAATTGGGGTTCACTGTGTGCAAAGCAAGGGCCCTACCTCCTGTACTCTTTCTCTGGCCCCTCCATTTTCTTTCTTTGTTTCTTTATATACCACATATGAATGAGATCATCCAGATTTGCTATTCCTCTGACTTATTTTGCTTAATGGACACCCTCCGATTCCACCTAAGTGGTAGCGAGTTCCTATTTCATCTAACAGTGAGTAGATTATTCTATTCTGTTGTGTATATATGCCACAGGTTTCTTGCTACTCATCTGGCTCTGGTCATTTCTGTTGTTTCCATATGTTAACCACTATAAACAGTGCTGCAGTGGGGCCCGGGTGATAGCACAGCAGGTAGGGCCTTTACCTTGCACACAGCCAACCCGGGTTCGATCCCCAGCATCCCATATGGTCCCCCGAGCACAGTCAGGAGTAATACCTGAGTGCCACTGGGTGTGACCCAAAAAGGAAAAAAAAAATAGAAAACAGTGCTGAGAATATAGCGCCCGCACGGCAGAGCCGGGCAAGCTGTCTGATGTGTTCGATATGCCAAAACCAATAACAGAAATGTTTATTTTCCTGACCCTGAAAGAACCCTTAATACGGCAGCAGTAAGAAAGGCGAACAAGCAGTGCCTGATAAAATTTCATGGCCATCCTAGGCTGCCAAAACGAAGAAGGACCAAAATGACTTGTCTGTACTTTCAATGCACGTACGCTGGCATCGGAAGCAAATATTGAGGATCTGATGGTGCAAGCGCAAAAGATCAAGTACGACATCATTGGTCTGACTGAGACGAGGAGGCGCCAGTTGCATCATGCTCTATTTGACACACCGGAGAACAGTGCTGCAGTGAACATAGGTGTGCAAAGATCTTTTCAAGCTAATGTTTCTGTGTTCTTGTAGATTTCAAGGAGCTTTGCTTTGCTTTTTTTTCTTTTTTGGTAAAGTAGTAGTAGCAGCCATTGAAGTCTGTTAAATGTGTTCTTAGCTATATTCAGTTTTAGGAGAGTGTATTCATCTGGTCAAATTGTCTTTCTGATTTTTTTTCCCCTTAGTGGACGTATGAATGCAGTTTTTAGTATGAGCTTGCTTCCAGTTAAAGGAAAAAATAAATTAATAGAATCTCTGAAAGGGGTGCTGTAAAATGGTAAAAGAGTTGGAAAGAGGACGGGCTTAATGTGCCAGACTAGGTTTCAAATCTATTTCTTCTTTGGGTGATCTTGGACAAGCCACCTTAATCTCTGATCTCTGAAATCACGCTCCTCATCTGTGAAATGTGTTGAATAAAATCTTCTTTGTATGATTATAAAGATAAAATGAGGCAGTGTGTGAGAAAACATCTAAGTTAGAGGATAATTGATAGTCCCTGATATATTCAAATATTGGAAATTAGGTATATATATATGGAAATATATATGGGAATTATATTTCAAATATATGGAAATTTAGATAGCCTTATAGTTTAAATTGAGCATTTACTCAGTCTTGACAAGCCTTCCTAGTATTTTAACAAAAAGTTGTCAGGTTAGCATGAGTCTCCTCTTTGTTATTATTGGGGACCACATCCTGTGGACCGCATTCCCTGTTCAGTGTGGTCCACTGTGATTTGTGCTTTTTAGCAGAGCATCCTATTCCAGTTGTGGGCTATGAATGCTCAGGGTGTTGTGTTCCTTTTTAGGTATGTTATTTTGTGGATGTCTATTAAAAGGCACATTCACCCAGGGTGACCAGATTGGAGGAAATGACTTTCTAGCCTTAGAATCAAAGCTTTGTAAGATGGACGTCAGGTCCTTGTTGAGGGGGTTTTGTTATAGTAGAGGACAGCTGTTGTAGTAGAGGACAGCTGAACACTTGGCAGGACATTAGATTATCATCTCTGTTGGCAGTGTGAGGAGAAGGCCCTCCATCAGACTCATGCTTTGTCTTGTGGTTTTTTTTCATTTTAGAGCATTATAGAATCTGGGGTAAAACTTATGAAATTGATAATAATGTTTCTCTTCAAGGGATTGGATTGCAAAGAACTGGCACTTTCCATGTAATTTATTTCTGTACTTTTATTTTTACGAGTATGAATTTTAAAAAGCAAGGACAGTTATAAACAAATACCCATTTTACAAAGTAATACAATGATGTACTTAAAACAAAGTAGCAGTGGAGCTGGAGAGATAGTGTGGTAGGTAAGGTGCTTTCCTGTGACCCAAGTTTAATCCCTGGCACCAAATATGGTCCCCGGACCAAACAGAAGTGATTCCTGAGCACACATGGGTGTTGCCCAAAAAACAAAAAAGTGAAAAAAAGCAGTATGCTCTTACCAACATTTTAGTGTTTTGAGATCCATTGAGAGATATGAACACATGGGAGTTGGCTATATGAAATTTATGTCTTTGCTTGAAGTTCGCTTTCATTGATTTCTGTAATTCTCTGGATAATGATAGTAGAAGTTGGTTGACTTTGGCGTATTAGATTTGTCTTTATCCTTTACACTTGGATTATTAGATAATTAAATAGTAAGATCCTGACTAATGTGTATGAGTCATTTTCTCCCCTTTGGCTGCTGCACTGCACCTGGCATGAAGAATAGAATTAAAAGGCTATTTGTTCTAAAAAGAAAGTGAGAGTGGGGAAAATGTTGCGTATTCTAAGGAAAATACTTCTTTCCAACCCAGACATCTCAGATGGTTCCATTTTATTCCCTAAAGACCAAGGTTTGCTTTTTATACTTGTTGGGACAGGATTATGACCAATACTTGCCTTGTGGGGAAGTTAAGAATTGTTGCTAAGATGTCTTAGTAAATAAGGTTGCAAACAAAAAAATTGAACCACACCTCCCTCCATTCTGTCTTGTTATCTTAATACATGTCAGTTTGGGATTTTAGTGACTCAAATGTTTTCTGATATATTTAAAAAAAATCTGTACCATTTGTAAAGAAAAAAATTTTATAATGCTTCCTTTGCCTTAGATTAACCAGTGTTCTTTTGATGACTTTTAGGTCAGGTATGTAGCAATCTAAATGAGGGGCAGACTTGGACTTTGAATGCTTGAGGTCAGTAATGCCTGAGGAACTGCAAGTGTAGCGAAAGTGGGTCTCTTAGTTTGGTCAAAATGATTTTTGTGAGCGGATGTCTTCCATGTTTTTTTAAAAAGTGCTAGAATTTATGATTTGCTACAGTGTTTCCCAAGTCTTTTTAGTCCTATTAGTGAAACATTTAGGACACATGGTTTGTGGTTTTTAACTGCTGTGGCTGGGGCAGGCAGATAGTACAAGGGTTAGGCTTGAGGTTAGACTGAGTCCCATCCCCTACACCACATGGCTCCTGGATATTGCAGGGGGTAGCCCTGGAGGTCTCCTAGCAAACTCCATGACCGTAGATTCTCCTTAAAAACAAACAAACAAACAAACAAACAAACAAACAAAAACCTCTGAGCTTGCTTTCTCCACTCTGGGAATTTTTCATTTGGTATCGTAGTCATATTGCTCAGACCTTGCAGTCCTGAGAGATGCTAAGGAGTGCTGTGTCTTTGAGGCATGAAAATAAATGAAGAGGCCGATCACTAATAGCAGGACTTTATGTTACAGCACTATAGGAAGGAGAGTGGTAATTAGATTAACAGAAACGTCAAAAAAATTGAAAGCAGTTTTTGTATAAGGGCAATAGGAGCGTGTGCTGGGCACAGAGGAGATCCAGGTTCTGTGCCCAGTCCAGGCTCTGCATAGTCCCTACACTGCAGGGAGCCACCCCAAAGTGGGAGTCACCCCCTAACGCCAAGCCAGGAGTGGGTCCCAGCACAAGGTGTGGCCCACCCCAAACAAAAACAATTTCTTTTAAAACCTACATTGCGCCTTCTGTGTAAAAAGGCCCATTGCTTGGCCTGAGATCCCAAATAGCACATAACCTAATTGTAGGAAATTTCTGATGTAAAACATAAAGAAATGGGAGGATGGAAGCCACACTAAATGAGTTTATTAGGAAGAAAGTTGAAAGTGTTTCCCCTCCATCCCAGTGCAGCCTTTTGACCTTTGACTTGGTGTGTAAGGGTGGACTGCGCCTGCTATATATAAGCTGTGGGTGCAGCATGCTCTTGTTACAACAGCTCATCGTCCTCTTCCAAGTTGGCGGCGACTAGGATAAAGGGTGACATCGTGAGGGTGCTTCAGATACATTTGCTGCTTCTTTGGGCCTTAGGACTTGCATGCTTCTGGGAGGTGTTAAAGCTGGTGGAATTATATAGTGCTTTCTGAAAAAATAAATGGGTTTTATCATTTCTTCTAGACTGAGGACAGAATTAGAGACTTACACATAAAAACCTGCAGAAATTACTACTGGTTCTTTCTTATCTAATCATGTTAGAGATCTTATAATTGCATGGAATACTTTCTATAGTTATATTAGCACAGAGGAGTTATTTGAGCACGATAGAGGGAATTAAAGTAAGGTTGTATGAATTTAGCACACTGGGGCTCCAAGAAAGTTCTCCCATTTACTGCTCTTTAGGTATATGCTGAGCAACAATGACAACAAAGTTTTGAGATGTAGGGAAAGAAAAAAGCCAATCATAACATAGAATGATGTATACTCTATGGCTTGGGTTTTGCTTTTGGATTGAGTAAGTATCGAAAAACTCTTTTTCCTTCAGTTTGTGTTATTTGTCTTAGATAAGATGGAGCCAAACGGAAAAGCATTTTTGAAAGTTTATGTTAAGGCAGAGCATGTGTATACTTAATATCCCAAGAAAGGAAGTGTTTCGGACAGATAGCCCCAATGCTGACATCCTAGCCTCCCCTTTCAATTGGTAAAGGTTATAAATAACAAACCGCCAGGAAATGCTGAGTGAAACTTAAAATTTCTCATCTGTGGAACTTTTCTGTATTTTGCACAGTTTATAATATTCTAAGCTTTATTCCGCTTAGAATAAAGCTTAAAATCTGAGTGCTGATATTCGAAGTTATTCATCGATTCTCTCTCTCCCTCCCTTTGCTATGCTAGATGCCTGAGACATCCCTTGTGACCCATTCCAGCTTCTTTTTGAGCGAGATGGCTTTGCAGCCTGTCCTACTCTGAATAGTCACAGCACCATTCTTTCTTCGAGACTCTGCTCTTTTGTTAATCCTATGATTAGAACATTTGTCTCACTATTACATTCTGCAACAGCCAGAAGTATATTCGGCTCCACTTTAGAAGCCCAGGACTGCCTGTCTGCATTATAAATAATTAGGTTACATGTGTGCACAGTGAGGTACTGTCTGTGGATATGCAGGAAGTTGTAACTGAGTCACTTACATAGGAAATATAAATTGGAGTGTCTAGGAATAATTTGCCTTAAATAGTTCTTGACTACCAAGTGACTAATTGCCATGAAAGAAAAGGCTGGAATATGTGGTACACATTTGAAGTAAAGTTCCTATGACATATTGAGGTGGACCATTCCCTTTCACGTTTAAAAACTGCATTGGATATGCATTGGTATGCATTACATACTCTGAATACTGTTAGATTGTATTTTGTCAAATAGAATTTTGTTTAAGATCTCAAGTGTTTGGAGTCGGAAAGGTCATTAAACTAGATTGGATATATGCTTTTTTTCTTCAGCTTTGAATTCTAGCTCTAACGTGTTAATTTCAGTTTTAGGCAATTGCAGCATTTTATTAGCCGGTCTTGCAGTGGCCCTCCAGCTTTCTCTGTTTATGAACCAAAGTGAAAATTTTCCACTTTAAAGAAAGCCAATTTTTTATGCTCCTGTAGTCTGAATTTTTTTTTTTTTTGGGAGGGGAGGATTTTGGGGTCTGTAGTTATTCAGGCACTTTTCTCTTCAATGTAGGGTTAATATTTGAAGTTAGTGAATAGAATAAAAGGTTTTGTTATTCTGCTTTGAACCTGTCAGTCCAGTGATATTTCACTTTGCTGTGTATTAATACCAGCTCTCCTTCTAAGTGTTTTATGGGTAGGTGGAAAAGAATATTCTCTTCATAATCATTTCCCTTCTCATGTGGAACTTTATTTTCATGACCCCAAAATAGGAAGCTCCATTGTTTATGTCTAATCTTAATAGTGAAATGACAGAGAAGATAATTTTCTTGATTTGTGTGATTTTAGGGGTAGGGGGAATTTCGTGAATAATCAAGCTCCATAGTTGTGATTTTTAGTTTTGTATTTCTTTCTGACTTTTGACTTTTATCCCAGTCTATTTATTTTATGTGTAATTTTTTTTTTTATTCCAAACTTCAGTTCCAGAGAAATCATAAAGGCTGGTGTGGCACAAGGGTTAGTTTAAACCAACAGATGCCTGAGTCATTTGCTCCTTTGCGGCACTGCCAGTATGCTGCTGGAAGGTGTGGTTATGTACTTTTGAACTGTCAGGACAGAGCCTTTAATCCAGTCCTAGCAGAGGGGAGATGAGAACAGTTTGGAGAGAGGATTTCTAGATTTAGATCTAGGCAGAGACTTGTTGAATACATAAAAGGATACTATTAGCGTATATATGCCAATCCTGCATACTTCAGTGGTTACTAATAAACGATTAATACATATTCAGTTGTGTGTAAACACAATTCACAGTCTTTCCACCCTTTCCCACTTGAATATAGTAGTTAATGATTGTAATGGTTGAGTCTGAAGAGAGCAGCATTTAGTTGACCCTAATTGGATATAGATTACAAAGCATATTATGTCAGAGTGATGCCCCTGTGATTTAGACAGCACCTGAAAAGCCTCTGTGCTTTGAAAGTAGGAGGCGTTTTCAGACCAAGTGGAATGAAAGCCATTACTGTGAGGAGAGTGTCTACATTCCTCGTGGTCAGTGGCAACCACTGTTTACATTTCCTGTGCTGTGCTTCCAAATTAACTGTAGTGTGAGGATTACTTGGATATAAAACTTTTTTTTTTTTTTTGCTTTTTCGGGTCACACCCAGCGATGCTCAGGGTTACTCCGGGCTCTGCGCTCAGGAATTACTCCTGGCACTGCGTGGGGGACCATATGGGATGCCGGGATCGAACCCGGGTTGGCTGCATGCAAGGCAAATGCCCTACTCACTGGACTATCGCTCCAGCCCCCGGATATAAAACATTTATTTATATAATCAGCTTGTTCCTGTTTCTTTTCTGTGTATTCTTTGTCATCATAGGGATTTCTTCAGAAGTGGAATTCTATTTGATTTATACTTTGTTGCATTGTTGCTCTCCCAACTCCAAAGATTCTCAACATTAAAAAAAAATTCCAGACATGTTTCAGGCATCTAAATCTTATATTAAAGCAAATAATAAAAAAAACCTTAAAGTTGCAGTCCACTTGCCAGTATTTGCATTTATAAACGAATACCCATGGCTTCCTCTGTTGTTGAGTGCCTACCTATCCCTCGACCATGTGCGTGTGTGCGCAGTTTCACGAAGGCTGCAGTGAAACATTTTGCATATGGGTCTTGCGCAAGAGCACCCACATATGCATGTATTCCTGGTAATGAAGAAACATTAATTTAGAAGAATCTGTTTCTTACAGGCAGGATCTGATTATGGATAAATGATGTGTATTGAACTTACCCATTGGAGGATAATGCAGGTTAGGAAAAAATACTCTCATCTTGAAGATGTTGCAGTTTGGAATGGCAGTATCCTCTGTGGACAACTTCTGGACTGACTTTTAGGTGATACAAAGCTGTAAATATTTCTAAAAGAATTTTATTCAAGACAAGAAGTCAGAGAAAGGGAGGAAAACAGTACCATATGTTTGTTTTTGACAACTGACGTGTGTGTGTGTGTTTGTGCGTGCATGCATGCATACTCTCAGGACTTGATTTCCATTGGATTATATGACATCACCTGCTCTAGAGAGTTTTAGAGCTTTAATATAAGCATCCTTACATGTGATACAAGGAAAATCACTATTATTTATTGAGAGAGTATTTTTTAAACTGTATGGTTTAGAAAATTAAAGTAGTATTAAAATTTATGGTGTTGATATACAAAATTACTACACCCCACTTCTGTGAATATTTATACTGAATATCTGCATTGTATCAAGTCCTGTTCTAATAAGCAGAGCATCTTTTTTTTCTGTACTTGTGTATTGAAGATGCCTTATAAGTCATGATTTTGCTTCTATCTGCTTGCAATATAAATGTTAATACCGAGAACTTAGAGGTCAACAAGGAATCTTTAATAAATGAAACTTCACTTTGCATTATTTCTTAGAGGGGTCCATGATTTTACGGGGAGACTGACTTGGAAAAAGTCACGAAAGATTTGGTATATGCATAATGAAATGTGGTATCAACTAATTGGACTTGAAAATAACCTTTGTTCTGTTTATACGTTTAGAAGGTATATTATGATATTTTCCAGATCCATCCACGTGTAGGCAAATTGTATGACTTCATCTTTTCTTATGGCCAAGTAGTAGGAGAGGAACAGACGCAGAATGATCTCATTCATTTGCGGGATATAAAGAAACATAGTATGGGAATAACTGGTGCCCAATTACAGTGCAAAGAACTGATTCTTTTTTTTTTTCTTTTTTGGGTCACACCCGGCAATGCTCAGGGGTTTCTCCTGGCTGTGCACTCAGGAATTACTCCTGGCGGTGCTCGGGGACCATATGGGATGCCGGGGATCGAACCCGGGCGGCATGGGTCGGCCGCATGCAAGGCAAATGCCCTACCCGCTGGGCTATCGCCCCGGGCCCCAGGAGAACTGATTCTTAATGGGGAATTTGCCACTGTGTGAGGGACAGGTCAGGGAAGAAACCACTATGACAAGGATAGAGGCAGTGGTCACCCTGGACAATGACTGGGTGCTGAAAGGCAGCAAAGTGATAATAATATGCATGATAATAGTATTACAGTATTATATTATTGATAGTATTACCTATTAATAATAGTATTATAAAGCACCATGTCAAACAGGAAAAGAGAAAAGGAAAAACTGTGCCTGCCAGAGACAGGCTGGTAGGTGGGGACACTGGTGGAGGGAAGTGGACACTGATGAAAGGGTGGTAGTGAAACATTGTACAATTGAAAATCGTGAATAACTTTGTAATTCATAGTGCTTCACTAAAATTAAAAATATATTGTGGATGACTGTAGTTCATCTATCAACTTTTATTTTTTCTATCCTTGAGCCAAAGAATTCTTAATTTTTTGATTGAGACTCTTTTGATGGTTAGTGTTAGCAGTAATATCATATTCCTGCATGGTGACAGATTGAGTGCAGACTTGACAAATGAACTGGCTTAATTTTGCCGGTTAGTTCCTTAAATCAGAAGAGTTGATGTGGAGAACACTTTAGAGTTTTTTGGCTGACTGGTTCCAGCTTTGGAACAGAACATTAAACAGCAAAGCTGATGTCTTTCCAAAGTGGGAGACCCACGCTCCTGTCTATAAAGCATCTGGTTCACACCAACTTTCTTTGAGCTACAGTACAGACTTCTTTCTGCCAGGCCTTTTTCTGAGTTTTTGTTGGAGAGTAGTACAGGAATGCTCAGATTGTCCTCGACAATCTAACCATGCCCTCCCTTCCTTCCTTCCTTCCTTCCTTCCCTTCCTTCCTTCCTTCCTTCCCTTCCTTCCTTCCTTCCTTCCTTCCTTCCTTCCTTCCTTCCTTCCTTCCTTCCTTCCTTCCTTCCTTCCTTCCTTCCTTCCTTCCTCCTCCCTCCCTCCCTCCCCTCCCTCCCTCCCTCCCTCCCTCCCTCCCTCCCTCCCTCCCCTCCCTCCTTCCTTCCTTCCTTCCTTCCTTCCTTCCTTCCTTCCTTCCTTCCTTCCTTCCTTCCTCCTTCCTCCTTCCTACCTTCCTCCCTTTCTCCCTTCCTCTTCCCTCCCTCCCTCCTTCCCTCCCTGCCTTCCTCCTCCCCTCCCTCCCTTCTTCCCTCCCTCCCTTCCTCCCTCCCCCTCCCTGCCTTCCTCTCCTCCCTCCCTTCCTCCCTCCCTCCCTTCCTTCCTTCCTTCCTTTCTTCCTGCCTTCCTTCCTTCCTTCCTTCCTTCCTTCCTTCCTTCCTTCCTTCCTTCCCTCCCTTCCTCCCTTCCTTCCTCCCTCCCTTCCTTCCTCCCTCCCTTCCTTCCTCCTCCCTCCCTTCCTTCCTCCCTCCCTCCCTCCCTCCCTCCCCTCCCTCCTCCCCTCCCTCCCTCCTTTCTTCCTTCCTTCCTCCCTCCCTCCCTCCCCCTCCCTTCCTCCCTCCCTCCCTCCCTTTATTTCTTCCCCTTCCTTCCTTCCTTCCTTCCTTCCTCCCTTCCTCCCTCCCTTCCTTCCTTCCTTCCTTCCTTCCTTCCTTCCTTCCTTCCTTCCTTCCTCCCTTCCTCCCTCCCTCCCTTCCTTCCTTCCTTCCTTCCTTCCTCCCTCCCCTCCTTCCTCCTTCCTCCCTTTCTCCCTTTCTCCCTCCCTCCCTCCCTCCTCCTCCCTCCCTCCCTCCCTCCCCTCCCTCCCTCCCTCCCTCCCTCCCTCCCCTCCCTCCCTTCCTTCCTTCCTTCTTTCCATTACTGACTCTGTGTTCAGAGATTACTCCTGACGATGCTTGGGGCCTATATGGGATGCCAGGGATTGAACCTAGGCTGGCCATGTATAAGCCAAGTGTCCTACCTGGTGTATTATCTCTCCAGCACACAGTTTTTTTTTCTTAAAGTAATCTCAAACTCCCTTTAGAATTTTTTTGTATAACAAGGTCCTTAATCAGTGTTTCTCAAAGTGGGTGATACTGGTCTGGGAGAGGGAGCACTAGAATTGATGGAGACAGGGAAGGGATGTGCTGACAGGGCCACTTTCTGTTAGTTCACTAAAGAAGTCAGGTTCCCGGGGACACAGTAATTTTTTCTGAAAAGTGAGTAATAGGCCAAGTAAACTTGTAGACCTTGCCAATATGAATTAAGAAATCTATTTGTAAAACTGAAAGTTATGAACATTCTAGATTATCTTCTTTTTTAATCAAGCAGGTTTATTTATTTATTTTTAATATTTTGGGGGTAGTGCACACCTAGTGGTGCTCAGGGATTATTCCTGTAGTCTTGGGGGACCATGTATGATGTCAGGGTTGAACCTGGGTCAGCCATTTGCAAGGTAGACGCCTTACTGTACTGTTGCTCCAGTCTCAAACAGGCTTATTACGTAAAGGTTCAAATTCTGTCTTTCGTTTATTTCCCTCCCCCACTGGCATACCTGCTATTTAGTAGTATACACAGCAGTTGCACGGTAGTATGTTGCACAGTAGAATGTCATAAGGACTTGGAAAATACAACTGTTTTGTAAAAGTGTATTTTTACAGTGCAACTTCCAGTGAGAGCTTTTTGATTACTGTAAGGTTTTTTGTACTGTATTTCACATGGCCAGAATTTGTCACAACTTCAGTGTCATCCTGTGAACATCTATAGCCATATTTTGTAACCATGTAGGTTTTTTTTATTGCAATCACATACTTGCATGTATGTTTGCATTATTTTTATTTATTCACTCAGTAATATTTGTCAAGTGATTTTCTGTGTAGGAGTAACTGTTTGCTGTATTTTTTTTAATGCAGTGCTATCAGCTATGATAACAATGCTTTAAGTTTTCCAAGATAAAAAAAAAACCTCCATAAGATACTTGAGTTATCATCAGACTTAAAATGGTAAAAAAGTTCTTGAACAGAAGCACTGAATTACTTCATACACCTAGAGAATCCAATGGTGTTTTTATGAAATTAGCCTTTGCACAATGTTCTTGATTTTTTGTTAAATTTTATGTATCAAAGAAATATAAATTTTAGTATATTTTTTCATTAAAGAAATAATATTACCTCTTTCTTAAGTGGGAAAAAATCTGGCTCCAGAGAGCTATATGATTTGAATTATATTTAGCCAAAGTAATAAATCTAAAGTACATTATGTCTGTTTTCCTGTTAGTTCATCTGTAATAAGTGTAATAAGACATTAGTGTTCTTAAGAACTAAAATTGCCTCCAAATAGTTTTTGGTTAGCTCTATGTGTTTTGGGATTTTATACTAGTTTATGATATTAGCAGTTATTTGAAACCTAAACTTAAAAGCAAAATTGGGGGCTGGAGCAATAGTGCAGTGAGTACTTGCAGGCAGCTCACCTGGATTCAATTCCCGCATCTCATTTGGTCCCTGAGTATTGTCAAGAGTAATTCCTGAGCTTAGAGCCAGGAGTAACCCCTGAGCACTGCTGGGTGTAGCATAAAAACAAAAATAAAACAAATTTTTTAAAATAAATTCTACACTTTAAGGTAAGCTAGGACATGAATAATTTATTTTATCACTCTATCAGGACCTATACTACTGTATCAAAATTTGATGAAACTGAACTGGTTTATAATCTCTTATATAGAAATGTGGTAAATACTTAATTGTAGGAGCAGAACTCCAGCCATAGTGTCCTGGGGACATGTGGTGCTAGGATCAAGCTGGGGCCCTGTGGATGCAAAGCATGTTCCCTGACCTTCCTGTCCCCAGGAGACTGACTTCCCTCACTCAGCATCATACCTTGGATCCATCAATGGTGGTCTATGTAGCTGTAGTTTATTCTTTTACATTGCCTAATAGTATTCTCTTGCATGAATTCAACATAACTCACCCACCATGTGGGTTCTGGCCCCAACAATCCATATGGTCCCTCAGCACCACCAGGAGTAATTCCCGAATGCAGAGCCAGGAGTAACCACTGAGCATTGCTGAGTATGGCCAACCCTCATGTATTTAAAACCAATTCTCAGAACCAATCTTAAATATTTCTGAGCCAATGTTTTCTTTTAAATATTTGTAAGAAATTTCTTTGCATGAAAAATAGTAGCTCTCATATAAAAATCAGAGGTCCTAAATTTGTCTTTCAGATCTTCTATTTCAGAAAGCAATGCTCATTTCTTGCATTTTGGAAGTTTTCCTACTTTTGATGTGTCTTATAAATTTGGGCATGTATAAATTTGTGCTTGTATAAATTTGAGTTACTGATGCATTTCCACAATAGAAAACTAGAGCTCTAAAATCAAATAATCACTTTTTTTCATCTTTAGTTCTCGTGTCTAAATAGCAGTCTTAAACTTGTGTTGTACCGTATTAACATTGTCCATATATATTGTTAGCAACATGCTATAGCAGTGACCAGGTGCTTTTTTATGTTTTATATTACATAGCATACAAATAGGTTAATTTTGTCAATATGATTTTTGCTCTGTTCTTTGTTTCCCACTATGTATCAGTCATATGTTTTAAAAATATGTGTATTTTTTCTCCTTTCTCTTCACTTTTTGCAATTGTCAGAGGTTGCATACACTGTGCTCACGTGCTTGGTTGTGGTACTCATCGGGGTTGTATGCTTGGTTATGGTGCTTGTTGATTATTGAATGCTTTCTTTTGGTGCCAGTGATGCCAAATGGCAGTGCCATCAGGTTCGCCTTGGGTATGAGTGTGGCAGTCAGGGATGGAACTCAAGGCTTCAACTCAGGTTCAATACCACTTGGCTCATCCTCCCTTGCCCCACTCCCCCAGTTATTTTAAAACCAGTTGAGATGACTGAATTGTGTGTGTGCATATATATCATATATATCTACTTGCATGAGACAGGACATATGGAGATGTTACTGGTGCCCGCTTGAGCAAATCGATGATGAACGGGAAGACAGTGATACAGTGATATATAATATATATATATTTATTTATTTGTGGCATGCCTTATTGTGAGGTGTGCACTGGATAAGAAAGCTGTGCTTTAGTAATGATGCACATAAATAAATAAACAATTCTCTGTCAAGAGCACATTAGCAATAGTCATTCAGTATTATTATACTTGACATTTGGCAACCCTGTTCATATATCTGATCATGGTATAGCGAGATCATTTTTCCAGCTCTTCAATGTTTCTTTTCTTGATGGAGAGCTAGAGTCATATGAGACTGGCCGATCTTAATGGAGGTCAGTTTATATATAGTTTATAGAGCTGCCAAGTCGAAACCAAAGATTTCTTGAAGTTAATTCCCTTGCAATGCCTTATGGGGTAACCTTTTTGCTTTCTGTCTTCTGTGGTTCAAGTTTCTCAGTAGTAAAGAAATCTTGGAGAAAGGACAGGAAAGGTCCCCCTCACCCTGCCCCACTGTTTGCATTTTCTTTTGTCCTAACCTAAGTAAGATAGTATTTTCTATGGAAAAACAAAACAGTGTATTAGCTTATTTAAACTAGCCTAGTTCTAGTTTCTTTTTCTCATTCCATATGTTTTAGTGGATCGGCTAGACTCCACTATTAAATGAAGGGGTTAGGCTCTAAATTTCCCTTACAGGTTGATGAATAGGCCAATAGTGCCTTTATAATGCATTGATAGAATTCACTATCAGTGAATGATCACTTGATCACTTGATCACTTGAATCCCGTTATTCATCGATTTGCTCGAACAGGCGCCAGTAACATTTCCATTGGACCCTATCACGTGCCAATGTAGCCCAATGGCATCTGGTTGATTCAGGAATATGAAGAAACTCAAACCGTTCCTTCAGGGTCTTGACAAGGAAGTCTGACCATCTTGTAGGTGGGCGGCCACGTGATCTTTTGACATCCCGTGGGATCCAGTCGGTAACGGCTCTAGTCCAGCGGTTGTCTCCCAAATCGCATTACATGTCCAGCACATCTGATTTTCGATGCCTTGGCAAACGAGACAGCATCCCTGATTCTGGAATAGTGACGGAGGTCAGAACTCCGGATTCCTTCTCTCACTTGAGTGAGGTGTGATATTCCAAGCATAGCTTTTTCAATTCCTCTCTGGGAGACCCGACTAGCATTCTCATCCTGCTTTCGTAGGGCCCAGGTCTCTGAGGCGTATGTTAATGCAGGGAGAACAGTGGAGTCAAAGAGATGTGCCTGGAGCCAGAGGTTCTTTGTCCTTTTAACTATTTCTTCGATGCCTTTGAAGGCATTCCATGCTGCTCTCTTCCTCCTGCGCAGCTCAGGTTTTAGGTCGTTCATCATGTTGATTTCTCGACCGAGGTACACATAACTGCTGCATTCAGAGATGTTTGTTCCATTGAGAGTGAATCGGGCCTCTGGAACTAGTTCATTCTTCATGAACATAGTTTTCTTTAGATTCAGCTGTAGACCTATCTTTCCACATTCTTGGTCAAAGTCAGCCAGCATTTGTGCCGCTTGGCTAATGTTTGGTGTTATTAGAACGATGTCATCAGCGAAGCGGAGGTGTAGTTGCCGACCATCTATCTTCACTCCCATTCCTTTCCATTCTAATTGCTGCATGATGTTCTCGAGGGTGGCGCTGAAGAGTTTTGGTGCAATGGTATCACCCTGTCGAACTCCTCTTTTCACATCAATGATCACTTTGTAGAATGGTGAGATCCTGGTGGTGAATCCGTAACACAGCTCACGAAGGATCTTGATGTATTGGGTTTGAACACCCTGTTTGGCTAGGGCTTCGATGACTGCTTCAGTCTCCACAGAATCAAAAGGCTTTCTGTAAATCAATGAACGTGAGACAGAGCGGCATCTTGTATTCCCTACAAATCTCAATGAGCTTGGTTACCGTGTGGATATGGTCGATCGTGCTGAATCCTTTCTGGAAGCCTGCTTGCTCTCATGGTTGTCCTTCATCTAGTGTTCTGCTAATCCTGTTCAGGATGACTCGTGTAAACAGCTTGTAGATGACAGACAACAGGCAGATGGGGCGATAGTTGCCATCAGTGAATGATAGGTCTTTTATAGTTCATTGATAGAATTAAAGCAGGGATTTAAAAATACATTGCAGAAGTGGTAAAACCTATGTATATTAAAATATATCTGAAAAAAATAAATAAAAAATAAACTAATCTGAAATTCCACAAAATTATAAATCAGTGCTAGGTTGATAAAGTAAATCTTTTCCAAAAAATGTTTGATTTTTCACTTGTATCACTTGTCTTCCTGTTGCTCATCGATTTGCTCGAGCGTACCAGTAACATCTCCATACGTCCTGTCACATGCTAGTGTAGCCCAAGGGCAACTGCTTGCTCCAGGAACACGAAGAGCTGCAAACCTTTCCTTCAGGTCATGGGAATGAGGTCTATAATTTTTACTGGTTTTTGGCATATCAAATACAATACGGGTAGCTTGCCAGGCTCTGCCATGTGGATGGTACACTCTCAGTAGTAGATTCTCATCTCATGCATTTACTGATGATCCACAACAGGGAGAGATCAGTTTTTCTAGTGGGTGGAGCTCTGAGGAGCTGTGGAATCTGTATATTGAGAATGACTGACTTCATGGTGTGGGAGTTTCCTCTGGCTTCTTGCTAGGCTCTACTGGGATGAGAAGCCAGAGCTAGAACCCTGCCTAGAACTATATGCAGTGTATAAATGTGAAAGATCCTGGGAAGGACCTGGTTCTGACTTCCATTATTGTCTAAGACTGTTGCTCAGCTACAGAGCGGCCACGCCAAGCACAGCTGTGGATCTGGAGTGTCTCTCTTCTGGGGTTGATGGCTGTGGTGATTGGGAGCTTGCAGCCACGCCCGCCGACATGGAGGTGGAGGTATGGGAGGAGGAGCCCAAATCCCCACTCCCAAGTCCGGCCAGTGTGCCCCGCCCCCGCCCACCCCCAGCCGCTTGTAAGTGAACCCTAGGAGCTATGTTAGACTTGGCCAGGGGCTGACTGAGACATTTACCACCCTCCTGAACTTCATTGGCTGCTCCTCATGGGGCCGAGCAGCGCAGCTGTGGGTCTGGAGTTTGGATTTTTACAGATATATAAATTTAAAAATTACCATTATGGAGTTCTGTACTAATACATTTGAAATTTGCATGAAATATATAAATCCCACAAATGTAAAATTTAGTAATAGAGAAGAGAACACAATTTTAAGTAGAAAATATGAATAGGTCTATAAAAGCATAACTGTGTTTTATCCTAAGAAAGAGAATATTGGCTTTGTATTAGAAAATACTACATTATAGATACTTTAAAGAAGGGATTTTTATATGAAATTGTTGTATTAATATATAAATATTGTTCTAGTTTTATATATAATTCTGTAATGCATCTTTTAGCACATCTTTTTTAGAGGCTATGTAGAGAGGCTGAATGGTTTGCCTGGATGTGACTCTATTTAATGTGACTCTATTTAACCCTAAGATTTGAATCCATAGCTTTTTGGTGTCCTTTATATAAAAAAAAATATGACTGGAGAGATTGCTCCACAGTAAATAGAGAAGTCCTTTAGGCTTGAGTACTAAGACGATATAGACATTAATAAAGTTAAGGAAACATTTCTTCCTTTTCGTACTTTATTAATGAATCTGTAGTTAAAGCATTGTGCTGGCGAAAAGAAATGCCAATAGCAATAGAATAACAACAAGACTTGTATACACATTTGGAAGCAAGATTTCAAGGACAGCTAAGGTCCAGAGTGATATTAGGTCTTTCTTTCTATCTGATCGCCTGTTCTATGGTTTATGATAGCATTCTGTTGAAAACTCAGAGGTCTGTTCACTCCAGTGGTAAGTGGAATGTTCCTTGGGGCTGAATTATTGCAACGGTGAGGCTATAAGCTTGGGATTTATAGTAGTAGAAGCATTAAATATCACAAACACTATAATGGGGGTGGAAGGAGCTCTCTCCCACCCCTTCTCCACCTTTCTGTGTCTTTATCTTTTTTGTCTTTTAGGCTACGTCTGGCAGTGCTCAGAGCTTACTTCTGGCTGTGCTCTCAGGGATCACTCCTGGACGATGCTTAGGAACCCATATGGGATGCTGGGGATCATACCTGGGTCTGCCTTGTGCAAGGCAAATCTCTACCCACTAACTGTTGCTCTGTTCCTTCCTCCCTTCCTACCTCCCCTTATTTCCTTCCTCGCTGTGATTTACAAAGTTATTGATAGATGAATTTAGGTATTCAGTATCACAACACCAATCCCACTCCCTGTGTCAGCTTCCCTCTACCAGAGTTCCCTCATCCCTCCCAGGTTCACCCCCCATCCCCCCACCCCCACCTTGACTGGCAGTGCTCATGAGTCTGTTCTTTGGATATACAGCTATAACACTCTCCCACACCACCAGTATACCAGAGGCCTCAAACCCGTGTTCCCCCATTACTTCCCTTTCTCTCCTTCTTGCTTTCTCCCTTGTTTTCTTTCCTTCTAGTCCTTGAAGGAGCCTTTTCTATGGTAGCGTAGTCAAGTGCCTGCTCCTGGATTGAAATAAACCAAGAGGTAGTTTCGGATGCTCTTTCCCAGTGGAGAGATACTTCAATGATGGTGCTGTGTGGTCGCTTTCTGCGTTTCATGCGGATATAAAACACTCTTTCTTACTGAGAAGCTCTGACTTTCTCTGGTTAATACTCTATATTTTTTAAAAGTCAAAACTTTTATTGTTGTAGCATGGTTTACAGTAGCATCATAGTAATGTTTAGTCTTACAGTGTTCCTGCACCCACCACCAGTGTGCCAACATCACTCCACCACTGTGTCTAGGTCCCTTCTTCCTCTCCCCAGCCCCTTTGTCACACACCAAGGGGCTCTGAGTTTGAGAAGCTTTAGTGTTCCTGAGGTTATTGTTCTTTTCTTATTTCCCTTATTATTATTTTTTTTTGTTTGAAGTACTGTGATTTGCAGTTTTGTTAATGACGGGTTTCATGCACATGTGACAGTGCCTGAGTTTGATAACTTACTGCTGTGGGATGTAGGGCCACACCAAGTAATGCTGAAGAGAAGGCGCACCTGGGGATGTGTGTGCTGTGGATTAAACTCAGGGACCTCGACATACTAGTAATGTGTTCAGGGCTTATTCATGTCTCTGTGCTCAGCAATCACTTCTGGCTGGGCTCGAGGGACCTTGTGGGATGCTGGGGATTGAACCAAAGTAGGCTGCATGTAAGGCAAGCGCCCCTACCATTGTGCTATCACTCTGCCCCCTGTAAACATTTTAAAAGAGTCAACAGTAATGATAGCAGAGATGCCACTTAATTCTGTTGTACATTTATGAAATAGTTGCTAGTAAATGGCAGTAATTAACAACTTTTTTTATATTTAGTAATTCTTTGGTGGGAGAGACTTTGTGCCACACCTAGCAATGCTTGGCAGCTATGCCTGGGTCTGTGCTTGTGAATCACAACAGGTGGTGCTCAGTGTGTGGGAAATTGGCAGTGCTGGGGATTGAACTGGGGTCAGCTGGCTGAAACAGGGTGTCTCAACCACTGTTACCATCTCTTTGGTCCTATATTTACTGATCACGATCACGCGATCATTCTCCGTTAATCATCCTATTTGCTAGAGCGGGCACCAGTAATATCTCAATATGTCCTGTCACATGCTGTGTAGAGCCAAGGGCATCAGCTTGGTACAGGAACATAAAGATAAACCATTATATTAGGTCATGAGAATGATCTAATATAATTGTTACTGGCATTTGGCATATCAAATAAAACACGAGCAGCTTGCTAGGCTTTAGCCTGGGGAGGCATACTCTATAAACACCTCCAAAAAAGCCTTTCTTTATTGATGAACGGCTACAAGCCGCGGCCGTCGGGCCGGGCTGTGATGGGCTGGTCGGCTGGGTGGAGTTCTGATGAGAGGGAAGTCCAATGTGGAAAATGGCGGCGCCCATGGAGTGGGTGGGGTCGCCTGGCTTGTTGTGAGGTTCTGCCGGGTGTGGGGGTGGCCAAGGCTGGAACCCACCATGCCTCCCGACTGCCTCATGAACGGCTGGGCACAGGGGAGAGCAAGGAACCGCTCTGCCCCATGTCTGAGAGTCTCTGGACCAGCATACCTGGGTGATTGAGGAAGAAACTGCTCCAGGGTGGGTGTCGATGATCCGGGCTGTATGGGCTGGTCGGCTGGGTGGAGTTCTGGTTGAGAGGGAAGTCCAATGTGGAAAATGGCGGCGCCCATGGAGTGGGGTGAGGGGGTCGTCTGGCTTGTTGTGAGGTTCTGCCGGGGTGGGTGGGCCAAGGCTGAACCCACCATGCCTCCCGACTGCCTCATGAACGGCTGGGGCACAGGGAGAGCAAGGAACCGCTCTGCCCCATGTCTGAGAGTCTCTGATGGGAGGGAGACACAGGAAAAGGTTTCCTGTGGTGAATCAGTGAAGTAAGCATGACTTTCAGGCTGCAGTATCGGCCAAGGCATTAATTCACTCACAGGACCTTTTTTTTTTTTTTTTTCTTATTTTTGGGTCACACCCAGCAACACTCAGGGTTCTCCTGGTTGTGCACTCAGGAATTACTCCTGGCGGTGCTCGGGGACCATATGGGATGTCGGGGGATCGAACCCGGCTGGCATGGGCCAGCCGCATGCAAGGCAAACGCCCTACCCGCTGGGCTGTTGCTCCGGCCCACAGGACTGTTTTAGTTGTCCATAGATATCTTGATCAACTGGACACAGGCAGAATTTCAGATCCATTTTGCTTTCTTGGTCATGTCTCTTTATACTGTGTGAACAAATTTTGATAATGCCACACAGTGATCTTAAAGCCAGTGTTTCCGCTCTTAGTTTGATTCTAGAACCAATACTTAAATAGCATACTGCCTAGTAATGGTGATGGTAGCTTTGAGATTAGCAACAGCAAGTCACCTCTCACCCACTGCCCCCCCCCCCCACACACAGAAACACAGGGAGGTACAGCAGTAGTACAAGCATTGTTGTTTCAGAAGAGAATCTGAACATTTAATTTGGTTAGGTAAATGCCAAGTACAATGTGATCCATCTTTCTGTTTCTCCCTCTCCACCCATAAGAGCCCAGAGAGCTTCATGAAAATTGCTATTTTCAATATAACGCTACTTACTTTTCTAGGAGGTGCCAGCCTGCTTGTCAGTGCCATGGAATAAAATTAGTTTTCTTAAAAAAAGTGAATAAGTCACCTGCTTGTTTATATATATTTTTTAAGTCTCTAAGAAGAGGAAAGAAAATTAATACCTAGCCACTGTAATCAGGGATTAGTATTTTCAAGTACAACCACTGTTTGCCCCACTAAAGAATTCTTTCCCCCTATCCCCCTGAGACTCCCTAAGAATGTTCTTTGAATCAACCCTCTCTACAGATCATCATGTCCACAAATATTATCTTAGTTGGTACCCAGTTAGATAGTGGGAAAATTTCTACCACCCAGAGAGCTGATCTATGTCCTAATGAAATCTGTCTCTCCCCCCTACCCCCTCTCTCTCCCTCCCCACCTCCTTACTTTCTTTCCTCCCCCTCTCTCTGAAAGCATCAGTAGTCTACTTTCAGTAACCAAGTAATAATCTAACTTTAAATTGTTTGTGGGTGAATTAGGCTAATAGGAGTTTGATCGAGAAATAATACACCAACTTTGCTAAATGTGCCAGGATTTTTAGTTTTGTAGTTTTGTTTGTTTTTGCTTTTACCAAAAGTAGAAATCATTGAAGCCATGAGTGTAATTTCTTGAGTCCTAATTGAAACTTGACCTCATGACTGTCTTTAGCATAGTAAGCCCCATCTCTTAGCTTTGAGACCCGCATTTAAGAAAAAAAAATCACCTCTTTCCCTGCAAGGGAGAAAAGAAGAAAAGGAAGAGAAGTATTTCTGTGGAACAAGAGTTGGGCTTCAGTTATACTAGTGATATGAGTGGAGTGGCAAGGTTATACATCCAAAACACACACTCAACAACACTCTCGAAATGAGAGCTAAACTGCAACTATTGGATCTTTGTTTTGTTCCTGTGAGGAGACAGGTGGGGATGGGGGTTGGATTCGGGGACATAATATGGGAACATTGATGTAGGGAAGTTGACCTTGGTGGGCGGAATTGGCGTTGAAATATTATATGACTAAAATTCAACTCCAATAACTTTGTAAATTACAGTTACTTAAATAAAAGTCTTTTTAAAAATCGCCTCTTTAATACAATTTTCTATTAAAAATGTTATCTAAATGCTTATTTAAGAAAGATGACATAATTACACACTTAGAAATAGAAATTTTTAAATATAATATTATTTAATGGAACAAGCCTCAGTGTTAAAAAAAGTTGTCCTGTTTGTAACTCTGCCTCTATTTGTGCTATTAAAAGTGATACTGTTTCCAACTTGTCACATCTAGTCCTTGAGTCTCCATGTAGGAAAACAATTGGCACAAGATTTGAATGGGTCAATAAAATTTACATGACTTTTTTTTTTTTTTGCCTTTTGCGTCACACCTAGCAAATGTTTAGGAGTTACTTCTGGCTCTTCACTCAGGATTAATCCCTAGCGGTGCTCAGGGACCTTATATGAAGTGCCAGCATCGAACCCGGGTCGGCCACATGCAAGGCAAACACCCGACCCACTGTGCTATAGCTCTGGCCCTACATGACATTTTAAAAAAGCTCTCAGGGCAGAAATAAAGCTATACTCTTTGATATGACTTGAATGTTTGTTTCCGCCACACGTCAAAATTTATATGTTGGAATCTATCATATATTGAACCTTCAGCATGATTGTATTTGAAGTGGAAGGGATAAAGCTGAAATGAAATTGTAAGTGCAGGGCCCTCATCCAGGGGACTGGATCCTTTATAAGTCCTTTCTTTATAAGTCCTCATCCAGGGGGACTTCAGCCAGGTTGCTATAAAAAGCCAAGGAAGAGCCCTTCCAGAATTCAATTCTGCTGGCATTCTTCTGCAATTTCTGCTCTCCATAAATTATTTTGTTTAATCTACCCAGTCATTGGCATTTTGTTACTGCAGCCCATGTAGACTAAAAACACACTTGACATTATATTCATTATCTTTAAATCTCATAATAAAAATGTCAAGTCTTAATTCAAGAAATTATTCCAAGAGAAATGACTCACTGGAAAACCTGCTTATAATACTTGAGTGTTGCACTCTGAGAGAAAGGAATCTTTAGTGAGCACTTAGTACCAGACATGATTTTAAATGCATTTAAAACTATTTAATAATTTAATCTTCAAAAGTACTGTAGGTGGTTGATATTTTTGTGATGATCTTACAGTCACGGCAACTAAGACTTCCCAAGTTCAAACAGTTAATAAATGGTAGAACCGGGATACAGTATCGCTCCTTTGAAGCTTTTCAATTATGCCGTATTCCATCTGTATTTCTATTGGCTAGTGGAGCTCAGTAGAATGCCGGAGTGCAAAGTTCAGTGACATTCTAGTCTTAGAATTAAGAAATGATTTTAGACTTCATCTAATACAACTTTCTTAATGGATCAGAGAACCAAGGTCAGACAGAGAACTAGTAAAGTGATTTAAAATTGCAGAGATAATTATGAGTAAAGTGTGAAGATCAGTGCTGCTAATGTTTTTGCAGTCGAGTTTTTAAATCTGTATAATGGAGGCCATTATCAATGAGAGGTATCAGAAGATGTTGGAAAAGATATTTGGAGTTCCTCATGTAACCAACCTTAAAAATGAGCCTAAAATTTAGAATCTTTCTACTTTGTCTCCCCAAAGAATGGAAGTAACACTGCAAAAAAGATGCACAGGATGGATATGATTTAATGCCTATCCTTACTGTTTAAACTTAACCATTTTGGTTAACTTACTGTTTAAAATAGCTTCTAGGTACAATGAAAATGAAGTTATTTTATGACCTGAGCACCTTTCATCATCTGTCACATGGTGGTATATTTTGATATTTTATGTAGCCCTGGGCATGACCTCATGGGTACTTGCCACTCTGAAAACTCTTGTCTTATGAAAATGTTGATTTTTTCCCCAGATTCCATTTCTTTATGGGGGATGGGGCATATCCAGCAATGGATGATCAGGGTTTACTCATGGCTGTCTGCTCACAGATCACTCCTGGTAGTGCTTAAGGGACAGTATGCTGTGCTGTGGAGGGAATCTGGGTTGGCCACTTGCAAGGCAGGTTCCCTACCTGCTGTACTATCACTGCAATACCCACCCCCCAAGTAAGCTATATAACTCTCTCTCTTTTTCCCTCCCTCTCTGTGTCTATATACATATATGTGTGTGTATAATTTTTTACATATATGTATACATTTCTCTACTCTTTAATTCACTTTGGGTTTGAATTCTTAAATTTGTTGCTTCTAAACTGGTTAATCTTGGGTGAAATATTTAAATATTTAATCCTTTTGAGCCTTTCACTTGTTACCTTCTCCCTCCTATAATGCATAGCATCATCTTCATAGGACTTATATAAATATTAAGAATGCTTATTAAATAATTACTAAAAAGAAGGACACTTTTTATCCTCAAAAATATTATCTGATACTGTATTGTTACTTTCTCTGGAGTAACAAAACTAATATCAAACATAGAGAGTTAAGATATAACATTTTGGGTGCCAAAAAGATAGTGCAGAGGATAAGGCACTTAGCTGGTTTATAACTGACCCCCAATTTGATTTCTAACATCATGTGTGGTCTTGAGCATTGCTAGGATTGATACCTGAGCATAGTGCCAGGCTTACAGGAGTAAGCTCTGAGCCGTCACTGAGTGTGTGTTCCCACTCTCCCATCCCCCAAAAAGGGGAATGTAGCATTTTGGTACTTTTTTGAAAAATTCTTTGATTCAAGAGTTGAATTCTCATACTAATCATCAGATACATAGGAGATCTAAATTAGTAGCAGTTTATAATATTCATTTGAATTTTAATAGATCTTAGGATTGATAGGACTAAAATATGTTCTTAGTTACTATATATATGATTTAAAAAATACTTATATAATAAGTCGTAATATGGATTAAAAAATTGGTTGTTCCACGTGAAAACTGGCCCATCATAAGTGAGCACTTAATCGTGATAATAAAGAAAAAAAGGCAGAAAAAAATATACTAGTAGTAATAGCTCTCTGTGCTAGAAGGACTGATGACGACTGGAAGCAGTTCATATCGCCATTTAAATTCTGGATGGAGGAATAATGTTTGCATTAAAGTGCTGTGATTATTGGAATTAAATTATGGGTGTGTATTAAAATACAATTAAATATCTTTATAGAAAAGAATGGTACCAGGTTGCTTTCCTGGCTTGCAGTTGACCCAGCTTCAAACCTTGATACCACACATGGTTCCCTGAGCCCTACTAAGAGTAAATCCTGAGCACAGAGCCAGGGAGAAATCCTCCATCACTCTTGGATATTTCCCTCATCCCAAAAGATACCAGGCGCTAGGGATACAATTTCAAGTCAGTTTTACCCTTGTGTTGTAAGAATATATTATCATGAGAATGCCCCAATTGTATTCATTTGTTAATGCTTTTTGTAACAAATTACTTTTACAATTTTAGCGTCTTGAGAGAGCAACTATGTTTTATCCTAAAGTTCTGTGGGTCACTGGACTGAGACCAGGATGTTGGTAGGATTGTATTTCTTTCTGGACACTTTATTTATCTATCTACGATCTGTCTGTCTTGTCTATCTGGTCTGTCTTTTCTGTCTGTCTGTCTTTCTGTCTTACTATCTATCTATTTTTTAAAGTTTTATTGAGACATGAGGAGGATGAAAAGAGAGTAACTTTTCTTGGGGGCAGGTCACCCAGCAATGCTCAGGGGTTACTTCTGGCTCTGCACTCAGGAATTATTCTAGGCAGTTTTCTGGGAACCATATATGGGGGTACCGAGATTGAACCTGGGTTGGCCACATTCAAGGCAAGCACCCCACTCTCTGTACTATTGCTCCGGCCCCTTTCCAGACACTTTTAGCAGTCCATCGCCTTAACCACTTAGCCACCTCTTCACCAGACACTTTTATTTATTTTTATTTTTTATTTTTTGCTTTTTGGGTCACACCTGGCGATGCTCAGGGGTTTCTCCTGGCTCTGCACTCAGGAATTACTCCTGGCGGTGCTCGGGGACCATATGGGGATGCCAGGGATCGAACCCGGCCGGCATGGGCCGCGTGCAAGGCAAACGCCCTACCTGCTGGGCTATCACTCCGGCCCCACCAGACACTTTTAAAGATAATTACTTTCCATGCCTTTTCTAGTTCTAGAGCCCACGATATGCCTTAGCTGTCCTTTGTATCTTCAATCCTGAATGATGATCCTGTACAGTGTTTTAAATTACCTCATCTTTAAGTTCTTAACTATATCTGTAAGATCCCTTTTTGCCATGGAAAGTAGCACATTTACAGATTTTTAAGGTTTAAAGAGTACACATATTTAGAGATCACATTATTTTCTAGGGCACCAAGAAAATTATGAGATGGAAAAAAAACCCTGAACTTAAACGTGCTTAGAATATGTGAAAAATGTCAGAACTCAGCCGAGTCTTGACTTGGATGGAGAAATCAGAGAATAAAGTACTGAGCAGATACCAAAATTAGTAAAGGAAATGCATGATGACCTTTCTGTCTGTATTGCAAACCAGCATGCGTAAAAGGAGAGAGAAAGAGAGAGAGAGCGGAGAGAGAGCGGCGAAGAGGCAAGAGAGAGAGCACCTGCCATAGAGACAGATTGTCGGGGGTGAGGGTGCGTGGGAGGGAAACGGGGCACATTGATGTTGGGAAATGTGGACTGGTGGAGGGAGTAGTGTTGGAATTCTGTATGACAAAGAAATTTAAAAAATTAATGAGTAAGGGGAGAATATTTACACTTTGGGAGTTATATAAATGTGTGTATTTGAGTCTCTGTGAGTGAATGTGTGTGTGTGTGTGTGTGTGTAAAATGATGTAGCTTTCGGATTCTCATTTATTTCAAAAGGAATCACGGATTAATTCAAGTGTGATGGTAGAATGGGGAAACAATAGGGATGGAGAGAGAAGTTTGATTATGTTGGTCTTTGCATACTATATTTCAGAGCTTAATTTAGTATATGGAAATGGACTTTGAAGTAGGAGAGTGACATGATCAGATTCACTTTAGATCATTCTCAGCTGTTGTGTCTAGAAGGCAAGAATAAGACTAGAGGCAGAGGGTGAAGATACAGTAGAGCGGGTAGGATGCTTGCCTTGCATGCAGCTGACCCAGGTTCAACCCCTAGCATCCCCTGTGGTATCCTGAGCCCCACCAGGAGTGATCCCTGAGCACAGAGCCATGCCTAAGCCCTGAGCACTGCCGTTGTAGACACTTTCCCCCTACCCTGCCCCCAAATGACTACAGGCAGAGAAAGGTATCTATATATAATTCAGTTGATTTAAGTGTTTTGGTCTAGACAACTTGGCATTAACACCTTAGATAGAACTCAGAAAGAAGGGCTTAAAATATATAAATCAGTAATAAATTATAACCCTTAGAAACTTTGGTAAACAGTTCATCAAAATTCTAATTTACTTACTCTAAAAGTAGGCATTTCTCATCAATAAGTTTGTAAAAACAGTTAAGGTAGAACCGTTAGATTTTCTGTTGCTGAGCAAACTTTCTTCCCCTTGGCATCCATTCCACATTTACAATGTTGACTGGCCACATAATTTGCAATTCCCTGCCCTAAGGCTTTCACTTTCTGCTAAATGATTTAAGTAATCAGGGCTTGTAGAAGTCTATGCCCGTTTACTTTCTCTTGTGCTGTGGAGATTGAGCCAGTTTCTAGCTGCCAAATAGTCCATTGTTCGTTTAATGGATACTGTAATCTTGGCTGCCAAAGGAATTTCAGAGATATATACCCCTACTTCAGAATAGAGATACACAGACACACACAGACATAGACACACACACAAATACATTGAAGAAAATATAGGAAAAACCTCCACGAGACCATTGAAGCTGGGAGGCATCTTCAAGGAGAAACATCACTAACAAACAACTAGAGAAGAAGAGATAAAACATGTGGGACTGCATGAAACTAAAAAGCTTCTGTACCTCAAAAAGAAACAGTAGACTAAGATACGAAGCTAGTCCACAGAATGGGAAAGAATATTCACCCAATACCCATCTGATAAGGGGTACATATCCAAGATATATTAGGCACTAGTGAACTTACAAGAAGAAAACAAACAACCCCATCAAAAATGGGGAAAAGAAATGCGCAGAAACTTCAGCAAGGAAGAAATTCGAATGGCCAAAAACATAAAAAAATGCTCATCATCACTAATCATCAGAGAGATGCAAAATCAAGACAACAATGAGATACCACTTTACACCACAGAGACTGGCACATATTCAAAGAGCAGGATATGCCGTGTAACAATTAAACCTCATTCCATGACCTGATGGAATGGTTTGAGGCTCTTTATGTTCCTGAGCATACAGGTGCCCTTGGGCTCTACTTGCATGAGACAAGACATATAGAGATGTTACTGGGTGCCCACTGAGCAAATCGATGATGAACGGAAGACAGTGATACTAGTGATGTATATATGCCATATACATCATGTATATCATGTATATATATCTATCTAGATATATATCATGTATATCATGTATCTATCTCTCTATCTTTCTATCTATCTATCTAGTCTGTCTCTGTCTTGTCTGTCTGTCTGTCTGTCTGTCTGTCTATGTCTATCTATCTATCTATCTATCTATCTATCTATCTATCTATCTATCTGTCCGGCCACGGGATTTGGGCTCCCTCCACCTTCATGCCAGCTTGCCAGCTACCCTTTAAGAGAGACTCATGCCGACCCAACACTCCATCGGGAACCCTGGAAGAGATCCAGACCCATCCATTCCAGACCCACAGCTGCACTGCGCGCGGGCGACAGTCTTAGATAGTGCTAGATTTTAGGATCACGTCCTTCCCAGGATGCTTCACATTTATACACTGTATACAGTTCTAGGCAGGTTTTAGCTGATACCCTCATCCTAGTAAGCCTAATAAGAAGCCAGAGCAACCCACACATCATGAGGTCAGTCATTCTCAACATCCAGACTCCACAGTTCCTCAAAGCTCCAACCAAGAGAAAACCTGATCTTTCCTTTAAGCCTTCATCAGTAAATGTCGATGAGAGCCTACTGAGAGTATACCACCTGCAAGGCAGAGTCTGGCAAGCTATCCGTGTTTTTATCTGATATGCCAAAACCAATAACAATTATGGACCTCATTCCCATGACCTGAAGGGATAGTTTTGAGGGCTTTCTTCTATCCCTGGAGCAAAGCAGATGTCCTTGGGCTACACTTGCTCTTGCAACAGAGTTATGGGATGTTACTGAGTGCGGCTGAGCAAAATCAATGAACAACGGAAGACAAGTGATACATATATACATACATACATACATGCCATTACACATAAAGATTTGCATTTCATATTGATCATTTGATCACTTGAATCCTGCTATTCATCGATTTGCTCAATAGGCGCAGTAACATTTCCATTGGACCCCTATCACGTGCCAATGTAGCCCAATGGCATCTGGTTATTCAGGAATATGAAGAGCCTCAAACTATTTCTTCAGGGTCTTGACAAGGAAGTCTGACCATCTTGTAGGTGGGCGGCCACATGATCTTTTGACATCCCGTGAGATCCAGTCGGTAACGGCTCTAGTCCAGCGGTTTGTCTCCAAATCGCATTACATGTCCAGCCCATCTGATTTTTTGATGCCTTGGCAAAAGAGACAGCATCCCTGATTCTGGAATAGCGATGGAGGTCAGAACTCCGATTCCTTCTCTCACTTGAGTGAGGCGTGATATTCCAAGCATAGCTCTTTCGATTCCTCTTGGGAGACCCGGATAGCATTCTCATCCTGCTTTCGTAGGGCCCAGGTCTCTGAGGCGTATGTTAATGCGGGAGAACGGTGGAGTCAAAGAGATGTGCCTGGAGCCGGAGGTTCTTTGTCCTTTTAGCTACTTTTTCGATGCCTTTTGAAGGCATTCCATGCTGCTCTCTTCTCCTCCTGCAGCTCAGGTTTTAGGTCGCTCCAACACGTTGATTTCTGAGCCTAGGTACACATAACTGCTGCATTCAGAGATGTTTTCCATTGAGAGTGAATGGGGCCTCTGGAACTAGTTCATTCTTCATGAACATAGTTTTCTTTAGATTCAGCTGTGAGACCTATCTTTCCACATTCTTCGGTCAAAGTCAGCCGGCATTTTGTGCCGCTTGGCTAATGTTTGGTGTTATTAGAATGATGTCATCAGCGAAAGCAGAGGTGGTTTAGTTGCTGACCATCTATCCTTCACTCCCATTCCTTCCTCCATTCTAATTGTTGTTTGCGTATTATTTATATTAAAATATAGTAATTGCTAGGAGGAAGGTTTTCTGGGTAAAGCCCAGGGACTAAAATACTAAAAGTTTTATATAAAATTTCATGCGTAAACATTCTTGATATTGGCTCGGAGAGAGAGTCCATAAGGTGGTACTTGCCTGCATGTCACTGGACCTGCTTTGATCCCCGCATCTCTCAGATCCCGAGCCCAGTGAGAATATCGCAGAGTTAGATGAAGATCGTCATTGTGGCAAATGCTTTCAGTGATCCTGTTAGCACAACCCACTCATAAATAAGAGCTCAGAGATTATAAGACTTCCAACTGGTTTTACAATGAACAGTAGAACCCAGACAAAAGAACATAGCAGAAAATTTTAAATCTATTACTAATAAAATCATCAGTGAGAGAAATGAATCTTATCTGTGCAACTCAATAGTGACTCTCAAAGAGGGAGCACACAGGATAAAAAAAAGCTTAGACTATTTAAAATGTGATTTTAAGTTTTTTCACGAAAAGAAAACACTAAATATACTAAAATGAAGTAATAAATCTTAATAGAGAAAAAATATGAATACTAGAGGAAAGTCAGTATCCAAATGAGGTTCAAAATAGGAGTTCTACAAAGTAGAAGAAATGGCAGTGAAATCATCTCCCAAAAGAAAAGGAAAATCAAGTCAATTTGCCATAACTGAGAGACAAGCTGGAAAGTCAAGAAGTGGACTGTGCCACTGAGGAATGTGAAGGACATTACAAGGGAGGGATTCGATTAATAGCCAGCAGCTTGGGAAGAGAGTTGACACAAATGCATTGTAGGTAGAAAGGGTTTGGTTAGGGATACTAAGTGATTTTTATAGTAAGTTTGC
>JAJIBD010008598.1:0-29370 GCA_021461705.1 Cryptotis parvus | reverse complement strand
TTCTTGCTGCATCCATGCCAGCACTGGTTGTTGTTCTTTCGTAAGTGTCCCTGTCTCTGTTGACGTGAGTTGATAAGTATCGCTGTTGTTTTTGATTCATACTGTCCTTCAAGTAAATCAGCAATGGTAGCATTTTCTTATGTGTATTTTGGCCATTTGTATTTCTTCCTGAGAAACACCCATGTCTGTTCATTTCTTCTCCCAAGTTATTTTTGGCGGAGCTGATTTTTTTCTTGTAAAAGTTCTAACAGTGCCTTATATATCTTGGACATTAACCACTCATCACATGGGTATGGGGTAAATTTTTGTACAATCTGTGGACTGTCTTAGTAACTTGAACTTCTCTGGTACATGAAGATTCAAGAGCTTATCTTGAGTCAAAACACAGCTGTTCCAACCTTGCTTAAAACTTTTGTAACAGAGCAGGACTTACTTTAAAGTCTTAAAATTGACTGGAGCAATAGCACAGTGTGTAGGACATTTGCTTTGCATGTGGCCAACCCCGTTTGATCCCTGGCATCCCAGTTAGTCACTTAAGTCTGCCAGAAGTAATTCTGAGTGTGGAGCCAGGAGTAACCACTGAGCTTTGCTGGGTGTGACCCAAAGGGCAAAAACAAAGTAAATAAAAAATAGATAGATAGATAGATAGATAGATAGATAGATAAAGAAGTAAATAAATAAAATTAATAAATGGAAAATAGAGTCTTAAAATTAAAATAAAACATTAGTTGTTCCATTTTGAAGCCAGGATAATCTCTTTTCTTGGTTTTATCCAGTCCCAAGTAGGGAAACTCTTTTGAGACTGTGAGGAATTAAAATATCTAAAGACTACAGAGGTTTATAGTTAGGAAATATGGAAGAAACTCAGGACAAAATAATTGAGAATTCCTTAACTCACAAAGGCACCACACGGACTTTCTTCTGTGTCTGTACAAAAAAAAAAATCCCTAAACATAAGCTTATGCACCAAGCTGATAAAGAACAGGACAAACAATTCCTCATTCACTTGCATTACTTGTCTTCCTGTTCATCATCAATTTGCTTGAGCAGGCACCAGTAACATCTCCATAGTACTGCCACAGGCTAGTACAGCCCAAGGGCATCTGCTTGCTCCAGGAACATAAAGACCTTCAAACCATTCCATCAGGTCACTAGGAATGAGGTCTAATTGTTACTGGTATTTGTCATGTCAAATACAACACGGGCAGCTTGCCAAGCTCTGCCGTGTGGGTGGGATACTACCTGAATTCTTCATTGGCTATAAAAAAAACCTGGGGCTAGAAACTATGGTGTGATCCAACAACTTGCACTGTTGGAGAGATGGGTGCTGGAACAGTGTGTGATTGAAACCAAATTATGGACAGTCTCAACTATATGGCTCCAGTGACTCAATAAAATATTTTTTTAACTAGACTGATTGTATGAGCAGAGTCATACTGTCACGAGTGACAAATTTCACATTTGTGGGACACAAAAATATAGAAAGAAAAAAAGAGACTAATATGCAAGGGCAGTAGAAACAAGAGTCAAGTGGACTGGTCCATAGTTGGATACTTACCACAAAGTGCTGGTGGGGGAGGGCATTTGGGAAAGAAAACAGACCACTAAACACAACTAGTTAGTAATGGTCACTCTGCATGAGAAATGTGTGCTGAAAATTAATAAAGGAATGAATTTGATAACCTCCTAGTATCTGTATTGTAAACCATAATGCCCAACAGGGTATGGGAGAGAGTGGAAACAAAGAGAGAGAAAAGAGAGAGAGAGAGGCAGGCTGTGATGGGAGGTGGCAGAAAGGCATCTGTGGATATTGGTGGTTGGCAATGCCCGATGGAAAGATAAGTGTTGGAACATAGTATAATTGAACTGAAAAATGAACAGCTCTGTAACTATGCATCTTCATGGTGACTTATTTTAGAAGATGCATATCAAAATTAAGTTTTATCCTTTAGATATATGTATATATATAACTTTAATGATTAATTTTCTGTTAAAACTTCGAAAAATTAGATCACTATTTGATAACTATTTATTTTACTGATAAATAATTATAAATATTTCTGTGCCTAGGCTTGGTAAAATAATGGTTTCCGAGCCATCCATGACCTGATGCCAAAACTTCTAATGACAAAATAAGTATATGACCACCAAAATTAAATAAGTATATGACAAAATTAAAATTTGAAAATGTTTATTAAGCTTTCTGAGATATATAATTACTTATCCATTAGGCACATGAATAGAATTTAATTACCACTTTCTTATGAAAGAGGCAAGAAATTTGAATTGAAATATTGAAATACATTTCCCAATTGACTAGAAGATGGAGAAAACCAATGAATCAAGAAATGCAGGGCAGCCTTTAAAAGCTAGGAAAAGGCTGAGAAATGGATACTTCTCTACAGGCTCCAGAAGCTGCAGTGCTCCAGTCAATAACTTGACCTTTTTAAAGTAAAACCCATTTGAACCTCCAGTCCTAAAATCCGTGAGACAATAAAGTTGTGTTATTTGAAGATTTAAGTTTTAGAAATTTATTATCTATGTGGAAGCAATATTTTTTATTTTCTTTGTGTAGAAATTATCGCTTATAATTTTTCCTAGTTTTGTTCGATCCTGTGATTTGCAATAATATTAAGAGGGGATATTCCAGGTGTTTTACAACACCAAAAGTAGATGTACTATTTGGCCCTAGCCCTTTCTATTGGTTGGTGTCCTCATCTCCTTATGCTGATATTTGACTCATGTCTTATGTGTGTAATTTTTCTGAAAGATAAAAAGTTGGTAGTTTAAGCAGAAATACCTATGTCCTAGGTTGCATATTCTAACCCTATAGAAAACACAATTCTATAGGCTATAAATGACTTGAAGGGAAGAAAGCCCAGCGCCCACTAAAGTGTGATCACCTAACAGTTCAAATTATAGATGAGTTGCCCATGTGCTAAACTAGACTTCATCTGAAAAGAACTCTTGCAGTTTTTAGCCTTTTCTATCCAACTTCTTTCATTCTTTGTTCTCTTGAGACCCTATTCCCAATAAATTACTAACATGTACTTACATATCCCAAGCGCTGCTTCCAGGGGAACCACCTGAAACTAATACAAATTACCATTTTTAAAAAGATATTAATGCATTTCTACTGAGTTTTTACCTTTATTCTTAAAGAAAACAGTAATTTGAGATAAACTGGATGCCCAATAGTATTACTAAATTCAGTCAAGCCTAAATATATATGATAAGTGACTCATTTATTTTCTGTTATTTTTACTAGAGAATTATTTTCTAGAAATTAAACTACCAGTATGATGTTTACTTAGACCACTATTTATTCAATTACTTTGCATACCTAAATGTAAAAACTTTCATCAACATTAATAAAATTCCCATATTGAATACACCTAAAGACTATGATTGCATGCAGTTTTCTTTAGTCAATTGAGACTTGTAAAAGCTCCTTGGAATATGCTTATCTTCTACTGGGCCAAACTACTTTTAGAGAACAGAAAGTTAACATACATATGAGACTTTAGCAGTCTCTTTTTAAGTATTTGCTACATGACCGTTTGTAGGTGGGGCATGACCAATAGTGCTAAAATTCAACAGAATCACTTTCGGAAAGGGACCTGACAAATGCAAGAAATTTGCTGTATAACTTCAAATATATCCTAGACCTAGATAATGCATTTTTAATTTAATTTAAATAACATAGAATTATGTTATTTATAATGTTATAAATGTTATATAATATAACATATTATATATAATATATGACATATAATTATATATAATACAATATATATAATGTTATGCCATAATGCTACTGGTGCTTGCTCAAGCAAATCAATGAATAACGGGATGTCAAGTAAAGTGATCAAGTGAACATAGCATTGTAATAACATGCATCTTAGTTTTCCAGAATTTATATTCAAACAAATCACTTTAGTATTAATGGAAAAAATGAAACTTTGTACTTAAATAAACAAAAAATGTAACTTAGTGTGCACTTTTTCTTGTGTAAAGCCAATAAATACACTTCAAAAGTGATGATTTTTGAAGTCCTACAGCATAACTAAAAATATAAATACTTTAGCATATGTGTTAGCATCTTTCAAAAAAATTAAGACAATGTATATTTTTGAAGAAAAATTGTTCAAAATAAAATGTGGACTAAATGTTAAGACTAAAAGTATATAATGTTTTCACCTACACTGTATTGATCACCATAGTTTTATAATCACTTGTATCACTTGTCTTCCAGTTGTTCATTGATTTGCTTGAGCAGGCACCAGTAACATCTCCATACGTCCTGTCACATGTTAGTGTAGCCCAAGTGCATCTGCTTGCTGCAGGAACAAGAGAGAGCCTCAAACTATTTCTTCAAGTCATGGGAATTAGGTCAATAATTGTTACTGGTTTTTGGCATATCAAATATGATAGGGGTAGCTTGACAGGTTAATATAAACTAATATTTGGGAAAGAAAATCCTTCCATCCTAATTTTTTCTCCACAATTGTTTTATTTAGCTGCTAGGGTTTGGGTATTGTTCTACATAAATTTTAGCATTATAGCGAACTCAGACAATAGAGCACAAAGCGCTTAAAAATTACCATGGGTACTTTCATAGGGGTGTATTAAATCTGTGTTGTGTTTTTGGGGAAAAATGGACATTTTGACAATATGAATCCTCTTAGTCCAGGCAAACATTTCTTTTTTTATTTTTCATTTCATTGAAAATTTTCACTTTCTTTTTTGTCTTTTTTTCTCCTTTAATAGTGACTTGTACTTTTTTAAAATATATTTTTTTATACCACCCTGAGACAAACATTTACAAAAATATTCATGTTTGGGTTTCGCCATACAGTGTTCCAACTTGTACTTTTTGTGTATATCTTTCATCTCTTTTCTTGATTCTCCAGTACTGCATTATTAAGACACAATTATGAATGGGTTTTTGTTATAGTTGTTCTTTTTTAATTTTATTCTCTTTTTATTTCATAGTGTGCATGTAGATATTTTATGGAATTTTACATGTTATTTTGTAGCCTGCAACCTAACTAACTCATTGTATAATTTGAACTTTATTAGAAGCAGTTTTGGGTTTTCTAGGTACAATATAATGTCATCTGAAAATAGAGATAGTTTGATCTCCTTTTTTCCTAGTCTGTATCTCTTTACTAACTCACCTTACAGAAGTCCATTAAAAATTGATGAAAGATATCAATATCATACGTCAATTTATATATTACATGAAAACGTAGGAATACCCAATCCTCGACATTGAATCTGAAGTGTCTTCAATGGAGCAATGCCACTAGCTAAACAAACTAAAGAAAAGTATGAATAAATGGAACTCTATCATATAGTAGAAAATTGTTTCTGCACTGCAAATGGAATGATGGCTAAAGTAAAAGAAAACACCTACATTGATTGGGAAAAAATATTTAACCAATGGTTATCTGACAGAAGGCTGATATCCAAGATAGACAAAGCATATGTAAAACTTTGCAACAAAAAAATGGAAAATGTCCATAAAAATTGCGAGAAGAGTAAACAATTCCTTAAAGACTTGCAGACGGCAAGTCTCTCTTTTTAATTCATAGTTTACATGTAGATATTTTATGGAATTTTACATGTTGTTTTGTAGCCTGCAACCTAACTAACTCATTGTATAATTTGAACTTTATTAGAAGCAGTTTGGGGTTTTCTAGGTACACTATAATGTCATCTGAAAATAGTGATAGTTTGATCTCCTTTTTTCCTAGTCTGTATCTCTTTACTAGCTCACCTTGGTACCTGTGAAACATTTCTTCATCATCGGTTTAATGTAAATCAGAACAAAATGAGATATTGTCTTGCACTAGTGAGATAACACACACACACACACATGAACAAAAACAGTAAGTGCTTATTCGAATGTAAGGTAAAAGGAATCCTTATTGTTAACAAGTCCAACCTCTGCAGAAAACAATATGGACACTTCTCAAAAACCTAAGATGGAGTGTCCATGACACAGCAATTCCATTTCTTGCATCCACCTCAGGAGCCAAAACAATAAAAACTATTTAAAAAATATAATTGTTCTTATGTTCATTGAAACTATTCATAATACCCAGGACTGGGAATGACTAAAGTACCCAAGAACAAAAGATTGGATAAAGAAAATGTGGTTAATATACATATATCGTAATACTGTTCTAACAGTAAGAAAAATCATGTAATGTGCTGTTATATGGATGGAGTTAGAGGGCATTACACAGTCAAGGAAGTGGAAGGGGAGAAGAACACATACAGTTATACATTATCTGTTACAGGTGATACATTAAAGAAAACATAAAAAGGGGAAATAAAAGTTAAAAGGCATTAGAACTGGGGAGTGGTCAGCATAAAAGCTTATTAGTGGAGGGGCTGGAGGCGATAGCCCAGTGGGTAGGACATTTTGCCTTGCATGTAGCCAGCCCATGCCGGGCCACGTTAGATTCCCGGCATCCCATAATCCCATATGGTCCCCAAGCACGAGCCAGGAGGATTCCTGAGTGCAGAGCCAGGAGTAACCCTTGAGCATCGCCGGGTGTGACCCAAAAAAGCAAAAAAAAAAAGCTTACTGGTGGAGAGCAGTGGTTGATGGGCCAGGGGACTTGCTTGGAAGAGGGGAAATAGGCACTTGGTGAGCAGGAGGAGAATGATGTATGCAGGAAACTGTCACTAAAAGTACTGTGAATCAGAGTACATGATAAAAGTGGGGTTGGGGGGGAGGGAAACTAGCATTTAGATCAAAATAAACCATAAAAATAGAGAAAATACTTTATTATCCCAAACAAATAAAGATTTAAATAAAATATTTTACTCTTTACCTTTATTTTAGTTCACTTTTACTTTAAGCTAAGCACAAATTGCATAAGCATATGATGTCATAAATATATATTAACACACTTTTGTCATATTTGTACTAAACATACAAGCAATATGATGGGATTTTGGTTTTTTGGGGGGCTACATGGGAAGATGTTTAAGATTTAATCCTGGTTCTGTGCTCAGGAATCATCCCTGGAGTGTTTAGGGAATGATGCCAAAACCCAAACTCTGGTTGAGATGTATAAGTCAAGCAACTTATCTGCTGGACTATTGTGCTAACCTCAACAATAAGAGTATTAATGCTTCGATTGTGTTTTCATGTCATTCTTTTCCAATTTATTTTCTTTTATTTATTGCCAAGTTTTTTCTACATGTTTCACTCTTCTGAAGCACAAAATGAAGAAACTTATCATCTCAGAAATAAAATGTTTTCCAGATTTTGTATTGTCTTTCTGGGGAAAAATGTTCATTAATAATTACTTTAGAAATTTAAGAGTATTTTAAAATACAGTAAACTTATATACAGAAATGTTTCAATTACTTGACCAAGAGGTAGCTTTCAAGAACCACTGCCTAATAAATATGGAGTTTTTTTTGGCTTAATAGTACTAGCATATATTCCCCCACCCCTGTTTTTCTGATTCCTTCCAGAAATAATTTATATTTTTATTCATATCTATTAAGATTGAATTAATTTGAATTATTTATTCAGATTTATCGAAACTGAATGAGGGAAGGGAGGGAAGGCGGGTTCTAGCTCTGGCCCACTACCCCAGCAGAGCCTCACAACAAGCCAGATGAACCCCCACTCCATGAGGGGCACCATGTTTCACATCCAGACTTCCCCCCTCGTCAGAACTCCACCCAGCAGACCAGCCTATCACAGCCCAGGGTTACGTGGCTGCAAGCAGCCGCACTGTTCATCAATAAATGCTGGATTTAGAGGTGACTACAAGAGTATGCTACCAGTGGCAGAGCCTGGCAAGCTACCCGTGTTGTATTTGATATGCCAAATACCAGTAACAATTATAGACCTCATTTCCATGACCTGATGGAATGGTTTGAGGCTCTTTATATCCTGGAGCAAGCAGGTGCCCTTGGGCTAAACTTGCATGAGACAGGACATATGGAGGATGTTACTGGTGCCCACTTCGCTCGAGCAAATCGATGATGAACAGGAAGACAGTGACAGTGACAGTATCACTTACAGTGACCATGTTTATACAGTTTGCCTATACATTTGGAATGTTAATGAGATCATTGAAGCAAGATAGTGAGGTAAGATGTTTTCATAAAATTTTTCTTTTCCCTCAAGTAGTCATTTTCAATGATGGCTTTCTTGTTTCTATGTACTTAAGCACAATTTGATTTGTATGTACTTAAGTACTTTTTATTGTTTTTTCCTCAGAAATCAATTATACTGATAGCTTCAATTAATTTCTTTGTCTTCTTAAGAAAAACACTTTCTTTTGTATTATAAAAATAAGTGAGTTTATGTCTGGAGCCATATTACTCTTTCCTTGCACACAGCTAACCATGGTTCAATTCCCAGCACCACCAAGTTCCCCAAGTGTCGCCAGGAGAGATCCCTGAGCACAGAGCCAGGATAAGTCCAGAACACTACTGGGTGTGGCTTAAAAAGCAATTAAATTATAGTAAAATAAAATTATTTTAGTTACAAATTATTCCACACTCCTCAATGCTCCATGACTTGCATTTTCATCCTCCCAAGTATGTTGCTCTATTTAGTTCAGTGATGCCACTCAGAACATGTATTTTGCCTCTAGGTTTATACGTTTCTCTACTGGCTGTTAATATGGAGCTTGGATTATTTTAGAATAGGAGGCATAGAAAACAAATCTATGATGCGGGAGGAATACAGTGGATAATTCGTTTTCCTTGCATGTGGGTGACTGACGTTGGATCAGGAGATATCGCTGAGCTCAGAAACAAGAGGAAGTCCTAAACACAGCTGCTATGGCCCAACAATTACCACCATCACCACAGAAAAGTATTCAAAATATTATTGTAAGTGTATGATTTATTTTCTTTAACTTGGCAAGTTCAATAATCACATCTACGGGTACGTTCATATGAGCAAATTAGACTATTGGGTATATTCATATGAGCAAATTAGAATTAGTGTATCAGACTACACTCCTGAGGACCTTTTGCTCTCAAACAATTTTATTGCAGCTAAGTTAAAGAGTGGATTTGACTAAAAATATATTCACATACATTTATGGTGTTAAGGGGTAGAGCTAAATATTCAAACCACATGGGGCTGAAGCTACAGCACAGCTGGGAGGGTTTTTGCTTTGCATGCCGCACCCACTGGGGTTTGATCCTCAGCATCTCATATGGTCACCCACGCACTGTCAGGAGTATTTCCTGAGTGCAGAGCCAGGAGCAACCTCTGAGCATCGCTGGTTGTGACCCAAAAAGCAAAAAACAAACAAACAAACAAAAACACAGAGTCAACAACACTAAAATCACGAGACCAGAACTTTAGCAGCCAAACTTAAAAGGTGCCCGTCAAGATGACAGGCTGAAGAGGTGGGGTGGGAAAGGATGGAGGGTAGGAGAGAAGGTAGGGTAGGCGAGGAGGTAGAGGAGAGGAATCCAGGGAAATCTTAGGAAGTGAAGTGGACATTGGAGCCTGTATGGTCGCTGAATCATTGTGTGTCAAAATCCCTATTATAAATAACTTCTTAAGTCACTGTGCTTTAATAAAATTTTAAAAGTTAATATATATGGTGTTTTACTATTCAGTTTCTCTACACCTAGAGAATATTAAAATTGTGTGGTTTTAGGCAAAAATATAGCACATCTTTTGGGTTTACATAAATCAAGCATTTATAAACACACACCATATGGCAACATATACTGTACAATATAGATTATTTGCAATAGTAGATTTTATTATATACTGCAATAATTTTTATGATATTCATTACATATATCACATATATAATCACCAAAGTGTTATTTAGTTATGACTGATTCCTTCCATAATGTCTGCGGATTTGTACTTCAGTACTGTCTCAAATTATCAGTTTCAAAAACTGCCCAATTGGCATACAGTTATATCACTGGAAAAACTACCTGTAATAAGAAGAGTATTCATATGTTTACTAAATTACATTGGATAAAATTATATGTATCTATTGGGAACAATGTATCCTTTCATTTGGGGGCTGATTAAATATTCAGCCCAGAAATTTAAAATAGTTCAGGATTTTTTCTTTTTTGTTTATGTAGCAGAACTTTCTAACAGTGCTTACAGGGACATTGTGTTTTCAGGATCAAATCCCAAGGCTTTTAGGTGCCAAACCTGTGTTCTACCATATAAGGCATTTCTTGTTTTTATCTCAAACCATTGTAGCCAAATTTTCTAGAAAACATTGTCTCTTGCACTGGCAGTTGCTGTTCTACATCTGTTTTGAACTGTTTTTACTGTTTTGTTTGTAAAATTAAACACCTATATAAAGCAACATAAAAGTTGCCAGGTTTTGAGTATGGCTCACATTTTTGAATTGTAGAAAGGAAGCTATGTAGCTCTAATGGCATAGCAATTTTAATTGTTCTGTCTTTTTCTAGAGCTTAGCTCTGCATAAAATGATATATTTACATTAAGACATTATTTTTATCAAGCAATATTTTTCTCATTTTATAGCTTATCATTGCTAATTAACATTCTCAGATCTATTGTATTCTTTTCATTTAATTGCCTCAGAAATAAGTTCATTTGACTCAAATAAATAATTCAATAGTCACAAAAAATTCTACAATTACTCTCTTTTCAAAGTGAATATAGTAAACATAATTAAGGATGTGTAATCTCTAGCATCATCTTAAAAGTCTAATAATTTTAATTATTTTCTACAATTGATTTAAATAATGCAGCGCATTAGGAAACAATTTTTGTTCGTGTTTGTTTGGGGCCACATGTGTCTGTGCTCAGAGTTTACTTGTTACTCTTTGCTCTGGAATCACTTCTGAAAGTTCTCATGGGAAAATAAGAGGTGCTGGGGATAGAAACATGTTGCACTGTGTGTGAACAACTGTATCTTTGACTCTGGAGTCTTTGTTAAAAAATTAATAAATGACAAAGTTCTTTCAGAATTTTAGAAGAAAATGCACATTAATAATAAAATTTACTTTTCTTCTACAATAATAATCTTGTTACATAAGTAACGCAGACTAAATTTAAGTTCTTTAAGTATACTTTTATTTCTGATATTAGATTATAAAAGTAAACACTCATGTAGGTTTCCTCTCTTAAATTTTTACTTAGTTGTTAAGCAATATTAACTTATGCTCTATTTTAAAAAATTGTAGAGATGACTTATAGTAAATAGGAGACCTAATAACTTTACATTAAAAGACAACATTTTAGGGGGCCAGAGCGATAACCCAGCTGGTAGGGCATTTGCCTTGCACGGGAAGTGACGGCCCAGGTTCGATCCCCTGGAATCCTTTATGGTTCCCCAAGCACCACCAGGAGTAATTCCTGAGCAAAGAGCCAGGAGTAACCCCTGAACATCGCTGGGTGTGACCCAAAAAGCAAAAAAAAAAAAAAAAAAAAAGACAACATTTTAAATCTTGCTGGTGCTTTTTGGGGGCCAATAAGTACACTGTATCACTGTTTCACTGCCTTCCCATTTTCATCGATTTGCTCGAGGGGACACCAGTAACATTTCCATTTGACCCTATCACGTGCCAGTGTAGCCCAATGGGATCTGGTTGCTTCAGGAATATGGGCCGGCTGTTGCAGGACTCCTCTAAGAGCCCCTTTCTCTACCCTGTGGAGATTTTTCCTGGTGGATCTTGCTCAAAACATTAGCATATAAAAAGACATTGGGTGAGATGCTGGGAGAAATTACCTGAGGGCATTTGACCCTGGCAGGAGAAGTTTACATTTGGCTTGCAGCTCCTCCCAGCTCTGCTCATCTCTAGATAGTCCAGCCCAGAATGGGCTGGGCTGGGAGTTTGGGCGGATTTCTGGCTATAAGATAAGCTGCAAGAAGAAAGAAGCTCTCCTCTTTTTTCCCCTTTTGCCATTTCTGCTTCCCTTGGCTTTTTGCTTCTCTGGCCTCTCCATTTCTCTGTTGGGCCTCAGCACATGGTGGCCGCCATCTTGGCCTACACTTGGCTGGGGTTCTAGCCGGGAATCCTAAGCACCGGGCTTTTCTTTTTTGCTGATTTGTATGCCTGGACCTGTGCTAAGTAAACCCTTATAAAACTGCATCGGATTTCTGAGTTTTCATCCATTCCTCGCCAGCCCGGAGGTAGAAGGGAATTCGCTTCCCGGCACTGTTGGGGACCCGGCAGAGCTCCCCAACAGGTGGCCATGTGATCTTTTGACATCCCGTGAAATCCAGTCAGTAACGGTTCTAGTCCAGCTGTCATCTCCAAATCACGTTATATCTCCAGACCATCTGATTTTGATGCCTTGGCAAACGAGACAGTGTCCCTGATTCTGGAATAGTGACAGAGGTCAGAACTCCGATTCCTCCTCTCATTGAGTGAGGCATGGTATTCTAAGCATAGCTCTTTTGATTCCTCTCAGGGAGACCCAAATAGCGTTCTCATCCTGCTTTTGTAGGGCCCAGGTCTCTGAGGTGTATGTTAATGCAGGGAGAATTGTGGAGTAGAAGAGATGTGCCTGGAGTCGGAGGTTCTTTGTCCTTTTTAGCTATTTCTTCGATGCTTTTGAAGGCATAAATAATACAGAGTTTAAGTAAATATCATTTATTCTACTGTATTGTGTAAACACATACTAGTATATAACTCTATTGTGTAAACACAACACTAGTATATAACAAAGCTAAAATAGAGTCAAATGCTCCAAGGGACAAATGGACATGAGGTACAGAAGGGAGAAAAAAGCCAATTTCACCCAACAAGAATCAATAGCTGTATTTAGAAATCAACACAGAAGGATGTTTGCCTTGTATATTGCTAACCTGGGTTTGTTACTCAGAATACCATATAGTCCCACAGTCACTACCAGGAGTAATTCCTGAAAACAGAGCCAGGACAACCACAGAGCACCCATGGGTGTGGCTTAATACCAATAATAATAATCATAATAAGCTAAATCAATCAATCAACAGTGAATACAAAACTGTTTTTGCCTTCTCTGAATATCCTTATTACCTGAACTCAAATACCCTGAACTGAATAATAAAGGACTGAATAATAATAAATAATATAGTGGTCAAATCAGCAAAGGTCAAATAATATGTATTAAACCAGTTAGAATTTCTTAGTCTGTTACAAGTTGGAATACATAGCTCTAATTGTTTTGAAATTTCAGGAAGGTATACAACCTTAAAGGAAACTTATCTTTCTGCTTTATTTTATTTAGTGTGCACTGTTTGGTTTAAGACATGAAAAATTTATTGAACTCATGACTGAAAAATAAAGGGTAAATTAAATTTGTTTCACATTTAAAGTGAATGACATAACTATATTAATTATAAAAATCATTGATTAATAAAAAAGTAATTCTGCTACTATTCTATTGCTAAAGCTTATTTTGACAAAGTAATATTGAAGAAAATTTCTTTCACATAAAGGGTTTATCATTGATTACCTTGTCAGCCTTTTCTAGTGTAGATTTTTCATACACCTCCGTAAAGTATCATATCAATAGGATTTCTTTGCTATAAAAGATACCTACCACACACATATTTTTCCACTAGTTATAAAATGAATTTTTCCCTAAATCAAGTAAAATAGTTTTTGCAGTTATATATTCTAAGCACTTACAAATACGCAATGTCTTAAGCAAAGCTTGCTGACAAATTAACCATCTTGTTAAGTAGGTCTTTGACGATCCAGTTACTAGCAAAAGTAAAAGCACTTCATTGTAAGAGCTTCCAATAAACTCATATGGAAATCAACTGCAACAAAAACTATGTCCATATGTTATAAATTTGTACCAGCTGTTCTGCTTTCATCCTTTTGGAGGAGGGAGAAATAGAAACTGGAACACCTTGACTATTCAGACACTAAGAAGTGGGATGCAACATGATGGATCTAATTCTTTGTTGTACTATCATTAAACCTAGTAGCAGAATCACTAAATACTATATGCACAGGTTAAAATTATATGAAAATAGAAAATATTCAATAAAATCAGAGTATATATGTGGCTATACTAATGTAGCCTCAATTACTTTTAGCTACAATAAGGAATTAGTAAGGTATCCAGAAACATTTTAGATTCAATCTTAGTAAGTACATATATTTATAGACAAACCCAAACCATTAAATATTATAAGCTAAAATAGGCTGAATTTAGGATCTGTATCATATAATATGATATATAAAATATGAAAGCTAGCAAAACAAATTTACAATTGGAAGTAGAGAAAATTATGTAATGTGACTTTTATGTAGTTATTTTGTTTTATAGACTCAATATAATTTGTATCTTTGTAATGATACCTACATGCTGAATTAGTAATTAAGAGAAAAAAAATTCCTCATTGATGCCAGGAATCAAATTTAAATGTTACTATTGACAGTACTGTGACTTTGGGCAAGTCATTTAAACATTACACGCTCAAGTGTAATCAACAACTGAAGAAATGGGAAGGAATTCATCATGTTGAGTACCATAGCCACATCTGGTATACACTATGAATGCTCAATAAATACTGCTGCAAAATTTCAGCTGAAGGGGACATTGGTTTAAACAAGAATTTTAAAAGAATATCTTAGCTCAATTCTGTGATATAAGATATATAAAATATTGCAGATTTGAATTTTTTTTCTGCTAGAGAGCTATGAATCTTAGAATACTGAACATTAGATACATAACATACTTTTGCATTAAAATAGTGTATTTAATAGGAAAGGGGCCAGATTGATAGCACTGCGGGTAGGGCATTTGCCTTGCACACGGCCAACCCGGGTTGATTCCCCAGCATCCCATATGGTCCCCTAAGTACTGCCAGGAGTAAATGCTGAGTGCAAAGCAAGGAATAATACAGGAGCATTGCCAGGTGTGACCCAAAAAGAAAAAAAATAGGAAAACAAAAAATTGCAAAGGGAATGGTACCAATAAATTGGAAATTTGATTTAGCATTAAAATAAACTAGATAGCAGTGAATTGCTAAAAACAGAAAAGATGGAATGGAAAGGTAGGATCAGGCTAGGTTACAAAATTTGATGACATATGACGAAAGGTGAGGACTATATTTGTTGGAGGACATGTTTAGCTAATCTGGGAGTTTTGTTGTTTTGCTCACTCCCAGCTTAATCTTATTTAAGCCAAGGTTCATTCTAATGAGACCTCTCTTCTATGTAAACACTGCTAGAGGGTGTGGCAGTTACAGAAGTCACCTTGATTGAATAACTTCTGACTTATACATCTACTAAGACTTCTATGTTTTCTAGATTGGGCACAGCTCCTCTTTATACCCACTGCACCCAATGTGGGACAGTTAGAATTTACCAGGAGACTACCACCCTGGCTACGCTGAGACTAAAGGAAGACTATAGGAAGGATCATACTAGTTTGCTCTAAGCAGGCGAGTATGACCCTTTCAGTACATGAGAACAAGATACTCAGAATCACCCTGGTGCAGATAATAATAAGGACCTTGTGGGTACCATCTAGATTACATGAAGCTCATGAAGTTAAGATGTATTCCTTTATTATCAGCCCCTCTCTCTCCAGTGTTTTACATAAGAGATAATCTCGGGATTAGTCCTTGGTGTAACCTTTGTTTATACCTACAATAGGGTGTGGCACTACACTCTGTTTAGGGTTCTTTGTTGGCATGACAACCTCCCGATTGGGTTACTTTGGTGTATATAAGGGGCTGACTTGAGGCCCCTTCACCTTTTGCTTTTGGTTCCTCAGCCTTCAGCTTTTGGCTCCTGCGGCTTTTGGCTTTTGGCTTTTGGCCTTCTTCTTTGTGGGATCTCTCCTTGTGAGCGCTCATTCCCCTTGGAAGCTTTTTTCTCCTTTACACGTGGTGGTCGCCATCTTGGCCTACACGTGGCTCGGGTTCTAGCCTGGAATCCTAAGCACTGGGCTTTTCCTTTTGCTGATTTGTATGCCTGAACCTGTGATAAGTTAAGCCTTTTAAAACTGCATCGGATTCCTGAGTTTTCATCCGTTCCGGGGCGGAGGTAGAAGGGAACTTCGCTTCCCGGCACTGTCGGGGACGGCGGGCGCCCGACAATATTCAGTCACAAGACCCTAGAAATGGGAAAATCAGTTCCATATTAAGAATCAGAAAGTCTTTCTTTTGTTTTTAAGAACTCAGTTTGGAGCTGCAGGCATAGTAAAATGAATATGCACTTGACTTGCAATGGCTTATTTGATTTTGACCTGTGGCAACCCATGTGGTACCTGGGACTTCACCAGGAGTGATCCATAGTACACAGCTAGCCAGAAGTATCACGAATAAGCCCTGAGCACCACAGGGTACTGCATAGAGCCAAAAAATTTAATTAAAATAAAAAGAACTTGTTGAAATGGAATCAGATTTAAATTTATATGCTTCCTCCTCTAATTTTCCTCACTCTAAAATCATCAAATAGCTATCCAAACATATCTGAATACTAACATTAGAGTAGGAAAATGGAAGGAAAAAGAAAAATTGAGACACTTGGTTAATTAAAATAATACTATAGAAAATAAAGATGTCCTAACATCATTGCTTATGATGATTAAAGTTCATTAGAAAACTTTAAAATAGTAGGTTAAATTGGATGATATTGACATGAAAGTGATACACTACATTGTGGAATGGAATTGGTATTTATATTCCAAAGAAAAATTTTTTGTGATTTTAGCATACACATTTTTGAGCACTTGAAGAGTAGTTCAAATATCTGTAAAAAATTAGGGGAATTAGATGGTCATGATATTCCTGTAAAAGAGAGAACACTAGTGCAAATTATACCAACTAACAGATGAAGGAAGATGATAGAACAAGGCACGTTGGGGAAGGTCACTACTAATGTGAAGACAAAATATATATACTAAACAGACAAAAATGAATTGAGATATGATACATTTTAAAGGATGTACTTCAAAAAATTAAATGAATTTCTAATATAGAGAATCCATTTTTCTATAAGTAGTTTCAATAATTTTAATTAATTTAGCAAACCATGTATATTAATTTTAAATTATATAAATAAATGAAAGAGATAGATATATTGGGGGATATAATACCAGAAAACCCACAAAAAATTAAACACCAAGTTTGTTTAATAATTTTACACAGTGTGTGAAAAATATATTACAGAATGTTCATTGTCAAATAAAAAGGCATTCAATTTTTTTAAGAAAAATTATGTGTTCCTCTCTACATCAATGACTCAGAAAATGCCATTACATTTTTGTTTCCATAAGGCCTTGAATTCATTGTAATAAAATACAATGCCAACTAATGAATAAAAATTATCTTAAGATTTTTTATAAAAATAAATTTTCTCTCATTTATGATTATCATTGAGCATCTGCACTGAAAGTCAAATAGTTTAAATCAGAGGAAATAGAAGGGCGCTCTAGCTGTGACCCCATATCCCCTAAGGGATCATTCTCAGAGATGCACAGGTGGACTATACTTTTAAAATACATACTTCCAAAAAATTGAAGTATTTTCTGTACATTTGAAGGTTCAGGAAGACCATATATATGCAATGGCGCCAACCTGGCTTAGCAGTGTGCAAAGTATCTATCCACTATATTATCCTTTGAATGTTTTCTTTTCTCATTTTATATTATTTTTTTATTGTAAATTAAATGTCTATGTGTTTGGGAATTTAATTCTGCGTTTTCGATACTGTTCTTTTGATTAATAAGTATGTGTCTGTTCCAATACAATGCAATTTTCAATATTCTACAGTTTTATAATACAGTTTGAAGACAGAAATATCTTGTTAATAGTATTGTCTCTTATCCCAGAATTGCTTTGGCCTTTTATGATTTCATAGGGTTTTTGTGTTTCTCTGGTTCAATAGAAATTTAAGTTCTTCTATATCCTTAAAAAGCAAGTTATTAAAATTATGTTATTTTATTGAATCTAGATAAAATGCTTTGATGAGCACTACATTTCTAAAAAGTTAATTTTTTTGCATTCCAAGAAAATGGAATATACTTATTTCTCTTCTAGTAGTTCATTCAACATGACTTATAGCTTTCAATGTACATATCACTATATAGTAGATTTGTACTTATATATATGCAATCATTTAAAATAAACTTGCAAACAATGTTGTTTTATATTTCACTTTTGTATTACTGTTAATATAAAAATGCACCCAAGTTATATGTTAATACACATCATACCACTTCACAACAATTACAATTTATAATTTATAATTGCTTATAATAGAGATTTTAGGATTTTCTTCATGTATAATGTTTTCTCTAATTAGTGATGGTTTTATTTTATGTGTTTCAAATCTCAGTATCTTTAACTGGCTAAAATTTTCAACACCATATTTAATAATAGTAGAGATAAAGGATATCCTTGTCTAGTGTCTGAGTTTAGAAATAAGCTTGCAGTTGTTTTTACCTCAGCATGAGGTGAATGGTGAGTCCATCATATACAGCCTATACTATGTTGTGACATACTTCTCTCTGAATTTTGTCCAGATATTTAAAATCATGAATTATAAATAATGAATGATAGATATTATCAAAATCTTTCTTTGCATCTGTATTATAATATAATTTTTGTATTTTCATGTGTTGATATTGTACATTAAATTATTTTATTTGCATTTGCTGAATTGCCCTTACTCCCTGTGGTCTCGATATGCTGTCCGTCAAAACTGTTGTTGAATTGTATTGCTAATATTTTGTTGGTTATCTTTACATTTATGTTCATCTGAGAACCTATTCTGCAGGCTTAATTTTTTCTGATAGCATTGTCTCTTTGGGTTTTAGCATAATGCTCGTTTCATAAAATGTGTTTGGAAAAATTCCCTTCTTCAATATATGACAGAGCTTGAGAAGCAAAGGTTATAAATCATCTTTGAAGGTTTGGTGGAAATCAGTAGTGAAACCATCTGGACTTGAGCTTTTCCATTTGATAGGACATTTAATTATATTTGTAGTTTCACTGCACAGAATTTTCAGGTTCTTTATAATACTAAGACTTTTAAAAATCCATTAATAATTTTTAACTTATAAAACAAAGTTTTTACAGATTAGTAGAAATCATTTTCCCATATTCTTGTTTACAAAAGAATACTTCGTGTATTACAATTTTGGATGATACTTTCTTAGCCATTATAACATGGAAATAAGAAACAAGCCTTAAGCATGCTAACAATATTAAATCTAATGTGAAATGTTCTCTGTATTTGGCCTTCTGGATATCTGAGTTTGAATAATAACTCTCACTAACTAATCTTGGACAAGTTATTTAACATTTTCACAATGGTTTTCTCTTCTGAAAATAATGATTAGACTCAATAACCCTTAAGCTATATTCCAAAAAATGAGATTAAGAATTAAGAGTCGGTACTATAATTTTCTCATTCTGTCTAGGTATTCCAAATTAGTTCTGTAAAGTTGTTCGTGAAATTCATTATGCTTATTTATGCTTCCTCAATATTGTAACTTCTCCCATTTCATTGCAAATCATATTTATTATACTGTTCTCTCTCTCCTCTCTCTCTCTCTCTCTCTCTCTCTCTCTTTTTATTTAGTGAGCCTGATTAAGGGTATACCAATTTTGTTTATTCTTTGGGTGAGTCACTCTTAGTTTCACTATTTTGGAACTATTTTTCTCTTATTTTGTTTTTGAGTTCTATCTCATTTATTTGCACTCTAATTTATATTACTTTCTTAATTTTACTGACTTCTGGTTTCATGTATTCCTTTAATTCTAGTTTGTAGTTAGAAAAACTTCTTGTGCTGTTTCTTGTTTTTTGATGTGTTTTTATTATTATGACTATCCTTCTTGGAACGAAACTGGAACATTAATTTTATCCATATAAGTATATATACCTATATATGTATATATAGGTATATATACATATATAGGTATATATACATACATAATTGCCTTCTAAATTTAAGAATGTATATATATATACATATTGCCTTCTAAATTTAAGAATCAATTTGCTGAAATTATATATATGTATATATACCTATATATATATAACTATATATATACATATATATATAATTTCAGCAAATTGATAGTATATAATATACAATATATGTGTATATATACATTATATATAATTTCAGAAAATTGAAATATATATGTATATATAGTTATATATATACATATTGGGTATATATACATATATATAATTTCAGCAAATTGATTCTTAAATTTAGAAGGCAATTACAAATATTTTAATTTAATGTGTGGAATATCATAATTTCAAAATACAAATTAAATATCAAATGAGATTGAAATGTTTAAGCACGTCTATTTTGAATAAAGTATAAATTTATAAATAAAATCATTATAGTTTTATAAATAACAAAATCAAGACCTAAATATAACTCATCATGTCTATATGTTTTCTTTTCTCAAAATCATCTTTTCTTTAATAGTAGTTGATATAAGGTAACTTTTGACTTTACATATAATATACTATATCTGGACATCCTAACCCATGTTTGACAATAAAACCAGGGAAACTTTAGTTGTTCATGTGAAACAGAAGGGAAGATTATCATCAGGTCTTTGGTATATGCCATTATTCAAGTTTTATCTTATTAATTCATAAAATATTACATTTATGGATCCATAGAGTACAGCACTCTATACTATTTAATGCTGTAGTTTTAAACTATTTATTGTAAAACTTAACCTACATTATAACTTCGACAAGGGAGTTTAATGTAAATGCTAATTTTAAATAAAGTTTTAATGCTTAATTCATTAGAAAATACTTATTTGCAATGATAGCATTTTGAATTAATTTTATAACTATACATGACACACATCTAAGTATAGTTCAAATATTTTCAATTAACTTTGACTATAAATTTAAATTATATGCATTAACATTTAATAATTTTAGCAGGAAAAACAAATGAGAGTTCATTTATATTTTATTTAATTTATGACAAATTTATATTACATAGAAAATTTCAGATTAAATAAAATATATTGGTAAAATTAAATTAATTTTTCACTTTTCTTTTAAATATGTCTGGGAACATTTTTAAATTAAGAAAGTTCCTGAGATTTTTTATTGGACAGAACTTACTTCATAGTATCATAATTTTTTTTTTTTTTGGGTCACATCCAGCGATGCTCAGAGGTTACTCCTGGCTCTGCACTCAGGAATCACTCGTGGCAGTGCTAAGGGGACTGTATGGGATGCCAGGGATTGAACCCAGGTTTGCCACGTGCAAGGCAAATGCCCTAACCACTGTGCTATTGCTCCGACCACCATACTTGTTTTTATGCTTGTGTACCTAGCACTTGATATCAGTTGCCTCTTTATGAATTGTTTTAGCTGATGAGAGTAGTTGTATTCATCTTTTATATTTATTATAATAAAAATATGCAGTTCTACTATTCTCAATTTTAATTGAAATAATTATATTGTATATTGTTCTTATATAGATTATTATTCTACAATATTATTAATGTTACTACTTATATTTTGTGTTCTAGATGTTTTGGAGCAAATTATATATATTTAAATTTTAGGTAGGATGAGTTAAAATATCTTTTAAAATTTTATACTTGAATATACATCATAGTTAAAAATGTACAATTCCTGAAACTTCATTGATTTAAGTAAAGTACTTTTGTTGAGTAAATTGATACAATGATTACTGAGTCATTCAAGAGAGAGATTAATTTTTTTTTGGCTTTCTTCTGTATTGCTTAGTTTGAGGGCATGTTTGGCTCTATGCTCAAGGATCGCTCCTAGAACTTAGAATCCATATGATGTGCTGGAGACTGAACATAGTTTGGCTGTGTGCAATTCAAGCCTCTCCCAGCTGAACTACCTCTGTGGCCTAATAAAAAAAAAGTTAATGTATTATTTATAAAAGAAACTCAATGTGATTCTACAATACTGTTTTAAAATTTATAAAATAGATATAATGAGAAGTATTTTATACACATTTTCTCTGAATATTGTCAATCTACCTGAAACCATTTGTTACATATCCAAAAACTATTTTCTTCTGAAAACATTTTGATACCTGCCACACTTCCCAAATAGTTTTGCAGTGTACTGCAATATTTAAATAGTGAATGCGTTAAAATGACAAAACTGCCCTCACTAAGGTAATTACTTACATTATGTCTTCTTTTTACTTTGTATGACAAATGATTGCTGAATTTACTTACTTAAAATGTTACAAGATTAATTCCCTTCCAGTTTACCAGTACATTTAATTGATTGGATTTTTAATACATGATCTATTTTTAGCTATGAGAATCAGATTTTGAGTAATATATTATAAAATGTTTATGTTGTTTTGAAGTGCTGTTTCCTTAGGATCACATTCAAAAACTAGGATTTTTAAATTGTTCAATCCTAAAATAATCTACTTTCATGTTAAACTAGACATGGAAATAGAAAGTGGAATAGTTTTATATTCCAAATCAACCCTTAAAGCCTTAGACTAAAGTTTTATTGAACATTTTATCAATTGCCTACTAAACCTATTAATAAGGCACCTAATGATCCTTCAGAATGTAATTTCTTAGGGAAATTTTTCCCAGTTTTATTTCTCCCCATTGTGCCCTTTATAAATTTATTTCATCCTGGTTGATTTTTTGTAAAGCAATTGCACTATTAATCTTTAAATAAATGAAATTTTACAGATAACATGGACTTCTGACAGTGTTCACATTTTACAATGTGGTCATAAATATCAACATATTTCAGTAGAAGACAATATTGTCTCTCAGTATTTGTGTATCAAATTTTATGGGGATAAAATATAAACTTTCATTGATTTGGCCACTTACAGTTTTTATACTTACATTCTTAAGAACATTAGGGTTTTTCATTATGTTTGTTTTGAGGCACACCTGGTGGTTGAGGTAGGTCTTATTGTTGACTCTGAACTCAGGGATCAGTCTGGTGTAGCTCAGTGGGACCATGTAGGGTGCAGAGAATCAAACCTGCATCAGTGAAGCGCAAAGGAAAGCACTGCCAACTGTGCTATCAATCCATCCCAGAAAATTCAAGTTTCTATTCTATTTTTATATTTTTGTGGGGTTACACCTGCAATGCTCAGGGGTTACTGCTGGCTTTACACTCAGGAATCAATTCCTTGCAGGGCTCAGGGAACCATTTGGGATGCCAAGGATCTAACCCAGGTCTTCTATGTGCAAGGCGAATTCCCTACTTGCTTACTATATGGCTCCAGGCCTCTTATTTTAATTTTTAATTGAGTCATCATGGTTTACAAAATTATTCATATTTTAGGGATTTTTTTTTTTTGCTTTTTGGGTCACACCCATCAATGTTCAGGGGTTAGTCCTGGCTCTGCAATCAGGAATTACTCCTGGCGGTGCTCAGGACCATATGGGATATGGGGGATTGAACCAGTGTCAGTCATATGCAAGACACAAGCCCTAGAGACTGTGCTATCGCTCTGACCCCCCCATAACCGAGTTTTAGGTAACAATGACCATTCTTTCTTGTGTGCTCAGTTCTGCCCACTAAGGCCTGTTTCCATCCGATCACCTTGCCTACCTTTAGGGCAGTATCTACTTTTTGTGTTTACTTATATGTACTTTGGTTTACAATATTTTATTTATGGTGTCAGGCAAACACTTTACCACCTTTTATCACTCCCTGATCCTTCAGAGTGAACACTTCACCATTGGCACAGTGTTCCCTTCCGTGCAATATCCCCATACCTCAGAGATATGTTTCTTACTGAAGACCAGGGTTCATGTTCATGTTCTCACTCTCGCTCTCACACCCTGCCTACTTTTACTCCTCCCCCATTATTGTCACTACATGGACAAATAGATAAGTAGATTTTTAAAACAATCCAATGATTAGCTCTAACTATACCCATTTAAGGGTAATTGAAGTTTTTATGTTTTAGACTTCTCTTTTTTGAAGAGCAGCACACCAGCAGCACTCAGGGCTGAATCCTGGCTCTGCTTAATGACTATTCGTGGCAGCTCTTGAGAACCATATGAGGTGCCAGAGATGGAACCTGGACCACTGCAGAAAACAAGCACCCTTCCTACTATACCTTTGTTTGGTCGTTTGTACAGCTCTTGAATAAACCATACTTACATATTTTTTCTGAGTTTTTCTTAAATGAAGGAATCATTAGCATTTTTTAAAATATAGAATGAAGGGTTGGGCAGATAATACAATTTTGATATGCAGTACCCCAAAATAAGTCCTTTAATCACTAGAAATAATCACTGAGTGTAGAGTTGGAATAAAAGATCTGAGCACAGATAGATGTGATACAGAAAACAAATAAAATTATTAAAAGCTTTCTGATGCATTGTTTTCTTCTATTTTTATGGATAAAAAGTTTATATTTTTAAATACAAGTCTCCATTTAAGTCTCCATTCACCTGATACAATATTTTTTACATTTTAAATTGTGATGGCTTGTCGGGGTCCCTGGCTAGTGGCCCCTGGCGTGAATGAGGAAGACCTAGATCTTGTCGGACTTCAATCCTGCAAGAGGGTAGGACTTGGGAGTAGTTATGCCTTGCCCTGTCCCAGGAAGAAAAACACCAACACAGCAGGAGTTTCTGGAGAGCAGTTACCACTTTACTAAACACAGCTTAAGCGTGTTATACATTTACCACAGCAGGAGTGTTGGCATACAAGTCTCATAGCATTTGTACAGCCATAGACCATTACACTGATGACAGTCATTGAATCATGATTATTTGGAGATCACAAGGCCAGGCTCATTCTGTTCTGTCTTAGATGTACAAATTTGCCTATCAGTTCCTTGTTATCTTGGTTAAACATAGTCATGTTTATGTGGATGATTGGCTTCTTGGAGGTTACATTCCCCTGGACCACTTCTGGGCCCGTTCTCAGAGTTTAGCCAATGATCTGTCAGGACTCAGAGGCATGCAGCTCAGATCCCAACAATGGCTGCGGTGGGAAAACACCAATGTGAGCAAATTAGCATTTTTATGTAAGTGATCTATTAACTATTGATATAATTCAGATGATTATATTAACTGAATATAATTATCTGCTATTTTCTGGAAAGATGACAGTCAAATAAATAATAGACTTTTTGTTTTCGTTACCTGTATATATCAGTATGGATAGTTTATGACAGGAGCGAATGTATGACAAAAGGACCATATACTTGTTAAGCTGCTCTAGTAAAATCTCTGGAGAGTAATAAAGCCATAGCTTTGTGAGATTGGAAAAAATGTCATTTTTTCCCAAATAGTAAGAACCATTTATTCTCATGATTTATTTCTTGCTCCCTATTCCATTCTTCACTATAAGTACTCTCTAGATCATGTATTCAAAATGTCTTTGCTCTTTTTCCACTTTTAAAAATGTCATTAGGCTCACGGAGATAGTACCAAGATTAAGGTGGGCCTGGTTCTTTTGTCTGACTCCACATGACTCCCTCAGCATCACTGGGGATAGCTGCAAAGAATTGTCAGGGTGGTCCTGGTGGAGCCAGAGACCACAGACACCAAGATGTACTAAATGATTGGACACTAAGACTCAACTATCATGGTTATTACAAGATCACAAGGAGTAGCCTGGGTACCACATAAGTACTACTAGGTGGTAGTAACCCATCAAAAATAAAATATTGTTAGGATTTCAGTAGGTCTTACAATATATCTGTGTTTTGCATTTAACAATAAAGCCATTTTACTGATGCTATATTTTCAATAAATGAACACAATGTATGTTTCTTCTCTGTGTCTTTTTGTTTTCTTTCAATTGTCTTGTGCTCTTGTGGGGTACATATAGTTGACTTGTTTCATTAAATTTATTCTGTCATTTAATTATTTTTTGGTTTTTGCCCCCCAATTTTATGATTTGTTTTTCTGTTAGTTCTTTATTGCACATATAAAAATATAAGTTTTAGTATATCATTCATATGATTTTCCATTTTGCTCTATAATCTTATTTAGGAGTTCTATATATGTATCAGTAGTATCAGTAGTTCTATATTTATATCTATATCTATGTCTATATCTATGTATAGTTATATATCAGGAGTTCTATATTTATCAGGATATATATATATATTATTTGAAATATCTATTTCAAAGAATTAAAGAATATATCCTGATATATATATATTCATATATGCTTTTTTGGTTCACACCAGAGATACTCAGGGGTTTCTCCTTGCTCTGCACTCAGGAATTACTCCTGGCAGTGCTCGGGTTGGGGAGACCATATGGGATGTCGGGATCAATCATGGGTTGGCTGTGTGCAAGGCAAACATCCTGCCTATTGTGCTATTGCTCCAGCCCCAGAACTCCTGATTTTATATTGACTTTTAGTAGAATTGCCTCCTTATACATAATTGTAATGGGGAAGTTTTAGAGTTTGATTGAGAGTAGTGTAGGCTGTGAATTTGTCATTGTGTCCTTTATGTTGAAACATATAATCCTTTCTATATTCAATTTATTTGGGAGGAGGGACTTAATCATAAAAGTGTGCTGAATTTTGCCAAGGATTTTTAAAAACTAGAGACATCAATAAATTAATAGGCTTTTTATGTAATTTATATTTTCTGTAATTTTTATGTAATTTATAATTTTAACTATTAGTATATGTGATATAATATATGTTAGTTGCTTTCATTGCACTTAAGCAAACTCAGATTTAATTTCTGGCACCAAGTATGGTACCCTGACAACCACAGGGAGTGATAATTGGCAGCCAGAATTAAGCCATGATTATAAGCCATGATTTTAAGTTACTCTTTGCTTAAAAGAGTGGCTTTAAAAAAGCTAAAAAAATATAACATTTCACTGTATCACTGTCACTGTCTTCCCGTTCATCATCGATTTGCTCGAGCAGGCCCCAGTAACATCTCTATAGTTCCTGTCTCATGCTAGTAGAGGCCAAGGGCATCTGCTTGCTTCAGGAACATAAAGAGCCTCAATCCATTCTGGAATGAGGTCTATAATTATTACTGGTATTTGGCATATCAAATACAACACGGGTAGCTTGCCAAGCTCTGCCATGCAGGTAGCATACTCTTGTAGTCATCTCTAAGCCCAGCATTTATTGATGAACTGCGGGGCCAAGCGGCCACACAAGGCGGGCTGTGATAGGCTGGTCTGCTGGGTAGAGTTCTGTTGAGAGTGAAGTCTGGATGTGGAAAATGGAGGCCCTCATGGAGTGGGGGGTCGTCTGGCTTGTTGCAAGGCTCTGCTGGGCTGGCGGGCCAGGGCTAGAACCCGACATCCCTCCTGGGCACCTCGTGAGTGGCTGGGCACAGGGAGAGCCAGTAGCAGCTCTGCCCCATGTCTGTGAGTCTCTGGACTGGCATACCTGAGCCGGATTTAAAAAAGACTGATACAGGGTAGAACTTCGATGAGCGTGGCTGTGGTAGGCTGGTCTGCTGGGTGGAGTTCTGATGAGAGAGAAGTCCGGATGTGGAAAATGGAGGCCCTCATGGAGTGGGGGGGGTTGTCTTGCTTGTTGCAAGGCTCTGCTGGGGTGGCGGGCCAGGGCTAGAACCTGCCCATCCCTCCTGGCCACCTCGTGAGTGGCTGGGCACAGGGAGAGCCAGTAGCAGCTCTGCCCCATGTCTGTGAGTCTCTCTATGAACACTTCATGACTAATGAACACTTATGAATATCTAATATCTAATGACTAATGAATATCTAATGAACACTTATGATTTCAATAAAAGTTGAGTGCATATATAAATATGACCAAAATTAATTTAGGTACTAATATGTGTAAGACTCATTGGTACATCAATTATATCAAATCAAAATAAAAGGGAAAGGTAAAATTTGGAAAAGAAAAGAGGGGAATTAAGTGAGAGTGGATACCTTATTTTGGAAATAGTTGTTAGTGGAATGTGATTATGTCTATTATTATTACTATTTCAAGTGCTTGGTTTCGCATCACCTCAACATTGCTGAAGGTTTATTCCTGGCCTATTCTCAGGGTTTCTTCCAGTACTGTCATGGAACCGTATGTAGTTCTTAAGGATTGAACTGGAGTCAGTTTACCCTGACAAGCAAGTACCCTAAGCTACTTAGTCCAGCCCTCAATGTATTATCTGTTAAAGACATTTTGATACTGACAGATGTAAATACTTCAAATGTGAATATCTTTAGTTTTTTTTTTTTTTTTTTTTTTTTTTTTTTGCTTTTTGGGTCACACCCGGCAATGCTCAGGGAGGCTTCTCCTGGCTCTGCACGGGAATCACTCCTGGCGGTGCTCGGGGACCATAAGGGATACCGAGGATCGAACCGGGGCGGTATGGGGCGGCAGGGTAAAGGCAAACGCCCTACCGCTGGGTTATCGCTCCGGCCCCAAATGTGAATATCTTTGAATGAGAAGTGTTTTCTTCACTTAGCAATTTTTGTACTTAATTAAGAATTTATTTCATTTTGTACTTTATTTTTCAAATGTGTGTATTACATAAGGGAAAACTCGGGAACCCATATTTCCCTCATGAGTAAATCAATGATCTATTAAAAATATTGCTTTGAATGAACTCAACTTATTCTCTATGATTAACAGCAATAAGATTATTATATCACTGGCAGATATTCTTTAGTTAGCTTGTGCCCTGTTTGAGAAGTACAGACTTCTTACCAAAAATTGAATGATACAGAGTTTTCTGTTTTTTTCTTAATAGATACCTTGTTAAATATATTGAACATAGAAAAATATAGTTAATTTGAAGTTTCAATAAAAGTAAATTACAAATAGATAACATATACTTATGGTCCTTGGAATATTATAAGTAGTTCAAGAAAATGGTATATGTAAATCTTGGTTAAAGAAATGTAAGTTGGTTACATATACTATACTTTTAGGATATACCAACTCATCACAGATTGCTTCAATTAGATAGAACCAGAGAACCAAAAAATCATGGCTCACTAAGCCCTGAACCCTGGCTTCTCCTTCTAAGCATAAGACTAGACTTAGGTATCATTTAACTGAAGATTTCTAGAATCATGAGTGCAGATAAGCCATGATATAATTTTCCTGTATTTTCCTTTTTTTCTTAAGCTTATTCTCCAAATCTGTGACAAGGTAAATATATCTCAATGTTGAAATTAAATACTATAGTGCCATTGCTTTATATTAGTAAATTTAATTTAAATATAATGAAGCAATTATATTTATTAAATTAGTCTTTTTTCTACTCTTCACTTCTTTTCATAAACTGGAAGTTTATACATTTAGTCAAGAATTAAAAATGAAGTAGACTTTTTGTAAATTACAAGATACTATTATCTATTTTATAATATTAACATATTACCAATATTATGTCTAAAAAAGCATTTCTCTACATACAAAAGAATTATTGTTTAATAATGTTGTATGATAAAATATACTCATGTGCTAAATATTTTT